>JASDQU010100912.1:216312-247179 GCA_032191745.1 Picea mariana | reverse complement strand
AAGGATTCCTTTTCTCACACCTACCACAAAATATAGTTAAAGATTTTTCTTCTTCTTCTTGTTTCTTTTTAATTTTAAGTGTATCTAGCTTCGAGATAATAGCACCAAGGATATATGTTTTAAAATTTTCTAATAATTTTCCTAACTCCATCCTTGTCACTCTCCCTGCAATAGATTTAGTAGCTCTTATTAAAGTACCTCTTACTTTCGCACTACATTTGTCTCTACGTCGTCAATATCTCTCATAGATATCACAAATTTATAGAAATGGTAAGTGAGAAACATCACCAGAACCCATAATATTAAGCACTTGTATATCCTCTTCATGTATCCCCTTCAAAAAAATAGTTCTAGAAATATCATTGTTTAAGGTCCTCTATTTATTATTTTAAAGGTTGTATAGGAATCTCTCAACATAGTCTTGAAGACTTTCCTTGTATTGTTGTTGCATATTGAAGATATCATTCTAGGAGTCTCTAGTTCTACAATAATCTTGGTATTTCTTTATAAAAGTCTCATAAACTATCTCAAGGAATAATATTTTGATGTTGCAGGAAATAACTTTAGTTTTTGAGCATCATCCACATAACTATAACTTCAACATAGAATATCAAATTCAAATAAAAAGGTATCTAGATATTTAGTGATAGTACCTATGGAGTTTGGCAGTGTCGATGGAGGATTGTTCTTCATATTCACATTTGGTGCTAGATCAAGGACGGGGAAACCAAACGTTTCTTCTCCTTCTACTTCAACATTTCTTTCTTCTTCTTCTTCCAAGCTGCCAAACAATCTAAAATCAAGTATCTTTGGTTTCTTGTCCCTGATCAGGGAGAACGATGGATTACTAATTGGAATTTGATGAAAAGTAAACTTTTCCTCAATATGTGCTTTAGGTATCCCTTCTACAACTGCATATTCTATTTGTGATATTACCATGCTCTAGGATGATCCAAAGAGTTTGGAAATATGTTCTGGATTAACAACTTGTTCTAATGTTCCTTTATTTAAAATTTATCTTTGTACTACCTATACCTTTTCAATGATGGTTCCTAATTATGGGGTGGTCTTTTATGTAGTCATGTTTGATGTAGAACCTTCTCCTTTTTGTAAATAGCTACCCATATACCTTTCATCCAGATTAGTAGGGGGGTCCTAGTAATACCAAATAAATTACCTTGAATATTACTTATTTCTTTAATAAACCTAACTTTTGTATCTCTTGGCCTAACCATTAGTCGACTACATGATAGAAAAAGGTTTGGATAGACTCACCAAAGTGAATGCAGCAGGCTAGAACCCTTACAAAAATTTAGAAGCGAGGGTGCCTTTTCTTCTTACTGTCTTGTCCTCAACCAAATATGGAATGTAGTGAGAAAACAAAATAGAAATAACTAAATAAAATTATCCTTCTACCGTTCACCTTTTAACAACTCCCATGCGACGACACCAAAAATATTGGGTTAATTAATTGTTATTTTAATATACCCTTTACTTGACAATCTGGTTCGTAAGCTTATGAGTTGTATACACAATATGTTTAGGTAAAATATTGAAGTTTAAATTATTATAACTCCTCATGAGACAAGTGTACAACACTAGAATCCACTCATTCATGAAAACACTAAGAAACTATCAAGCAAACCTTCATGAACAACTTCACTTTGTCAATAATATTGATATCAAGTATGAACAAAATTTAATAATTTTGTATTTGATGCATAGATATATGATCTATGCATGATCATGTTCTTTCATCTATTCTCATCCTAATTCTCAATCAATGTATGTTTATTTATTCTCACACAAAAAGGAATTAGAATGTTGGTAAATTTCTTAAGGATAAGGACCGGTGACTACTCTTGTCAAATGTCGTTTTAGAGTTCTAGATGCAATCTTTCACTTGTGAAATTAAGTGTTCATGCTCTCTCTTACAAGGATATATTTGAACCAAATGAGAACTCTAGATATTGTCCATAAAATGAAAACATAGTACTAAAATATGACGAGTAGTTTTACATGGAACCATTCATCCAAATAAGTTAGATTTAAGAAAAGATCAATTTACTATGAATGGGATACTTATCTAAAGTTAGATTTATTAGTTTGAGGGTAAATATTATGAGCAATAAATCTTAACACTTGGATTCACCATTAATACACTCAATGTAATAAATATACGATGGAACTGCATTATTGTATCCAAGAAATTTTCCTTTATACAGATGTGACTTAGCTATCATACATTGTATTGTATTAACTAGTTGTTGAAACAATGATAAAAACTTCCAAAAGAACAATTACCAATTTTTTAAGATGAATTCTCACAATAGGTTTCAGGAAATTTCTTCCACCTCAGGGTTTTCTTGTCATTCTATTAGTGATTGAATATATTATTTTCATAATTGTCTAATTTTTGCCTCAATCCAAACTTTGTAGATTGCATGAATCAAATAACTAACTACAAGTTTAATAGAACAACAAATCATGGAACTTTTAAATACTTATCCGTTAGAAATTTTAAGCATTGTTACTTGTTATATGAAGAGATGAAACAAACTACCACTCTCACCACTCTCAATACCTTAAGTTGTAAAAATAAGCAAGCAACTAATTCTATGAATTATGTTCAGGTCAAAGGATCACTGCAACCATGAAAACATTAATCAAACTTACTAAATGTGTAACTACTCTATAACATACAATTGTTCTAACAAGAATTGTTGTAGCCTATAGAACTACTCTAAACAATGATACAATACAAACATTGCATCCTAGATTGGTGGGCCCTTTTCAACCGGTAGAAAGCTCTTAGAAACTTATAGTAGCAAGATCAAGATGACACCATATACTAGAATGGATGCTTGTATTAAAATAAAGTACAAAATTACAAGATGTGTTCCATTACATATATCAAATCTAAGTTTGACAACAACAAAATTAAGGATTCTTTCAACTCCAAAAGTCAATGGTTATAGTATCATTTTCCAACACCTAATTACTTTGAGATATTACATACATATAGAAACCCTAGGAAAGGAAATGAGAACATGACCCGTGCTCTCGTGAACCAGAATGCTCGAAATGAAAACGGTAACCAACATGTCAACCATTTTTAGCTTTACACAATCCATCTATTAAACTTAGCAATTGTGATGAGCTCAAGCAAGATAGTTTTTATCCTCTTTTTATTTGAATTACATAATGCATAGGAATAAAGATCTTCTTCTTGTTGGAATATTCCCTCCACAAACGAATTGTCTCTAGAAGACATTGCCCCTATGTTTGACTGTAGCTTGGTGCTCTCGTGGAACATATGAAGCTCGAACCAAAGGACATGAACCATGTTGAGGATCAGGTATACAAAACACATGTTCTCATTTTCCTCCTGGGCATGCGCGCATAGGGAAACATTCAAACTTAGGTACAAGAACTCCATAGTTGGTGCAGGAATTGATCTGAAATTCTTAATAGGTAAATATTGGTTTAAAAGACTCATTAAAACCTATTGAAAACTTAGGGAATCAAATATAATAAACAACTATTACTTCTTAAACACTTGTTGCGGGATTTTCGGCTTAGGAGCATGGATTCTTAGAATAATGGGGCCAGGTTTAGGTATAACAGTGGAATAACAATGAGAAAAATGGTGTTAAAATATGGAAAAATGGGATGCCAATAACCTATATCGGGTGTGATTCCAAGGTGATTTTGATGACTTATATGCCCCTGTGTCACAGTTTCTTAGACCACAGCCTAGTCCCACAGGAAATTGACACACTAGCAAACAACAACAAATAGTTCATAATGCTCAATTAGGTGGAGGTTAGTCGGATTTTATTAGTTTGTTTCTTTTGGAACTCAATAGTGGAGGTAATGGAGGCCCACAACTTTGGTTTTATTAGATGGCCATTTAGAATAGAGTACAATGTTTAAATTTTTATTGAAATAAATGGAATAGAGCTTCACATGTTATTTTCTAATGAAATTTAGCATTTATGGGTATTCTAGTTTCCTGGAAGGAGAATTATGAGATAAATGTTGTGCACACTATACTGGATGACTTGGGCCATCGCGTAATTTATGAATTAAAATAAAAGGGTATCATGTATCAATCTTCTAATCATTAAAAAATGACAAATTTATGGAGCGCATCTACATTGCTTAAAATTTTTATGAAAGTTTGTAGAGAAATAGATCATCCTATTTTGGAGACATCAATTTCCCTAAATAGGTAGTGTTATCCCCAATTTCTAGGGATAACTAAGGAAATGATGTCTTGAGTCCCTCAGGTTGTAGACATGGAGTACAGAGAGAGAGATGACTCACAATGTCCACGTGGAGAGACAGAAACCCACTTCACTACCACACATCCTTGGTTCATCGTGATGACATTGACCACATCAAATTGCTTCTAAAAGAGAATGTGTCTTGATCCATGAGGTACAAGTTAGGTATTGTTGTAAGTGTAACCTTAATACTTGAGGCATTTGAGTATGTTGCATTTAAAGATTCTTTTGATTATATAACTTCTTCTTGGAAATTATGCTCTTTTTTCTATTTCACCTTGATTGTTGATATTATGCCCTAGTAAGTGGTCACCCTTGAGGATGGGTTTTCTACTAGGAGGTCCCCTTGATGAGTCATCCTTCCATTCTTGATCATACTTATCATTTTTCACACTTCATCCTTTTCACCTCCTTATATTTTGGGATTTTTGGGTGTACTAACCCAAAAAGGGATTATAGCTCATTTGATGGGAAGAAGGGGATGAAGGCTGAGAGGGGATGTAGCTAGAAAAACATAAAATCCAAAACTATAACCTTCCATATGATCACCCAAAGAGATTTTGAGATTGATGTAAATTTTCTCCTAAAAAATCAAAGACATGCAAGAAACAAATTCATATTATATAGATGTCCCACTTGTTGAAGAATCTACACAAGTGAGTTACAACCTTTGCTTTTTTCTTATGGCACTATGTGTCCCTCTCCCTTCAATTGACATTGTGGTACTTCCTCCCAAGTATTATATTACCCTTTTGGAGTACCAAATTATTCCGGAATTTAATTAATTAATGGAAAATAAACGGGCTTGGAAAAAGGAGGCATTGAAAATGAAGGCGAAACACACCCTCTACAAAGGAACCCATAAATGAGACAATACGAACCCTTGTATGTCATGAACCCCATGACCAAAATTCTTACTCCCATCAAATTCATGTTCTCCATGTGAATTTGAGAGGGGTCCGCCTAGGAAACACTCCTTGACTTAAGAAATGACTCACTGAATAGATCACCTTGACAACCCTCCCATACCTAAACTTGGGAAATTGCATAGGGTCATTAAACATTTTTCTAATTTGATGAAGTAGTTTAAATGCATATATTTAGGTGGATCTTGTATTAAATGTGATTTTAATTACCATTATACATTTGATTCAATACCCTTGGAGGGCGCACTCATCCGTATTTGCAGGACCTTTTCTGATGAACGTTTTGAAGGAACAAGCCCATCTTGGGCCTTCATTGGGAAGGAATCCCACAGGTTGGATGCCATCACCCAGACATTGGGGGAAAGATAGAGGTTGGACATTGACATTGGAGGAAAGAGAGAAGACCTTCGAGATGATTCCTAGCCCTATATATCCTAACAAAATGCATTTGGAGGCCTTACACCACACTTTTGGGGCTTGATGTATTGACTAGGGCTAGGGTTTGGTGGTGATGATGATGATTTGATGGACACTTGGGACCTTGAGATGAGGAATACTCCTTGCACCATGGAGAAGACCCTAGTGCATGAAGGGAAATCATTTGGAGGCTCAACAAATTCCTCTTATTACTCAACGACTTGCCAAAAGTACCAAGACATCACCCTAGAAGGGGTTGACGTCACCCTTAGGGTTTCTTTTTTTGCAAATTTTAAAATTAAAATCAAATTACTTTGTAAAGGGGAAAAATAAAAGGGGATGAACCCCTTATTTTGTGGTTTACCCTAACTAAATGTGGATTTCTTTTTTTTAGAGGTTTTCTATAAATAATGATCAAATTCATTTCATTTTGACATAACTCTCTCATGTGAGAAGTGCTGCATGGATGAAATTTTCTCCCCTATTGGGAAAACTTCATCTCTTTGTCTCTCTCTTATGTTATGGTTTATACTAGTCTTGTGGAGATAAGTGATGCTATATATATTGGAGGATATTCTCTTTCTAGGGTGATGCAATTTTCTTGTTAAATGAGGGTTTATCTTGTATGCTTCTTGGAATTGGTAAGAAAAGTCTGAATTTTGTTAATTCTTCTTGCTTGTTTCATGGTTTTTCTTGGCTAGATCCTTGGAGGAGTATAAGGGAATATACCCTCCACCAAGTTTTATCATTATTGTTTATTGAATAATCCATTGTGAAGGTTTATAGGAGGAATAAAAGGGCTTACACCCTCCTAGATTTACCTTGTTAGGGATACTTGAACTGGGGAGTAAAAGAGCTTTCACCCTCTTAGATTTACCTTGTTAGGGATACTCTCTCTAGGGAGTAAAAGGGATTACACCAATAGAGGAGTGTTAGACCTATCCTAATACAAGATGAATCCATAACCCATTTGACAAGGCACAAATATATTTTTTCATTGGAGAAATAAATTACTAGCATTGATACATGTGATTTTGATAGATATCAAATTTGTTTAAGTTGGAATATTTTAATAGTGTATTAAGATTGCTCAAGCCAGTACGGAATCTTGATAGGACTAGTAGTTCTTAGGTTATAATCAATTAAAACCTACAACCATTAGGGAGTCAATGAAACACTTTCAAACTCTCTCTTTATCTTGATTTTCAACACTAAAAATTTGTTTGGAAGCCACTATTATTGTCCTACTCCCTATTAGTTATCTTTTTTAAAGTCTACTTGCTGATTTTTGTGGTTGAAATTTGTCTTTGTAGAGAACATTTTCTACAGAGACTTGGTTGTTAGTATAATTCACTGAAAACACTATCTAACAACCCTCTTTTACCATCAAAGTTTGTTCTTAAATATTGAAATATTATATACTTGTTTAGTGTTTCATTGTCCAATAATTATTTCGTACTTTGGTTAGTTATTTTTGTAGTTAACAACAATCATATTTGCTGATATATATTTTTGTTTACTGCTGAAATTTAGGAAAATAATCTTAACTTTTTATCACTTTGATATTTACGATTCTATCTCGATTATTTTTCTTGTCGCGAGCATGTGTAACACTCTGGTGTAGGTACCCAAGTCTTTGGAAACCATCCTCCATCCGCAAGACTCACTGTCAAGACATCATCCACTTCTTATTTTTACCAATAGGGGCATCAGCTTCCATTACTCCACTTTCCATCTCATTTCCCCCTAGGGTCACCCAAGATTCCCTCCTTTTGTAGGATTTCACCTTCACTAAAGTGAGGGGAGTAACTATCTAAGGTGAGAGTGGGTAAGTATTCCCATAGTTGTCCCACCTTTGTAGATTGGGTTGGGATTTTTCCCAACCTGCAATCCATGTGATAACACGTGGAATATATGAATGTAGGAAATCAATAATTCAACAATGTTGAGTTTATAGTTAGACACTTTAAAGATGCTATATTAAATGAGTAGATGGGTTGGAAGGGGGATCAAATATACACTTTGAATAAATAAGGATTAGAATTGACATTTAAAAAACAAGGATGGACTAGGTTTATGTTTCAAATGTAGTGGTTTTGGAACTTAAAACTTAGGTCTACTGACTGATTCCAACAACAATAGTTTCAAATCACTATATCCAATTTTGTTGACATATATACATGTTGATGTTCAATGTATTAAATAGGGAGTTCAGTTGAATTTCAGTTAACATTGTCCTACATACCAACCAAGATGATGTCAATATGTGGAATTTTGGGCAAAGGAAAGATTCATTTTAATCAAAATGGAAGTTTGTTAATGTTTCTGAAAACTATAATTAGAGTGTACTCAAAGTCAATAGTTTTGGAAATTCGGCTATACATGGAGCCATTGCTAAAGGAAATGAATAGGATTAATCAATTAGTCGAACTATGCCTATGTATGAATTTCCTTAAAATAGGGAAGTTGTTCTTAACCTTGATGTTATCACCTTAAATTTATCAATTGCACCATCTTTAGTGGTTATACTTGAATACATTGGTTTCACATGCATAAGCCTCATCCTTCACTCCATTCTACCATCACATGACCTTAAATTAGTCAAAATTAGCGAAGTCAACATTAGAATTTGACAAAATTTTGGCCAATGCAAACACTGGCCCATTAAGTGCACATGGATGATGGAAATAAAAGATGAAAAAACATGTTTCCCTGGATGTCTTTTTTTTAGTTATTTTTTGGCCTCATCAATGCACTTGAGTTGTCCTGATGGAATGTTAGATACATGTGGACCATGCCAAACCCCAATCATTATTTTTAACCTTTGGTCTACTCAACTTTAACCACTATAAGGAAGTCAACATCATGAGGGTTGTCTATCATGAAACTATAAATAAATCCATTGATGTCACTCATTCACACCAATCCATATAAGGTTATGTTGTTGCAGCGCCAGTAGAATCTTGAGAATCACATTCTCTTGATTCCATATTCTAGTCTCTTTGTCTCCTTTGTTAACCAAGATTAGGGTTTGTGGGTTTACCAGAGGAGATGACCTCTAGAGTGGATATAAATCCTTGTGTTGGAAAAGTGTTTCACAACACAATTGGTTGCCATGATGAAGAAAAATTAGGTTGTGTAACAAGATAATTTGGGGTTTCTTGAGATTTATCAACCATCTCTCTTAATTGAAGAAACTTACGTATAAGTGGACATTAATGAGTGTAATGTCCATAAATGATCCAAGTGGAAGGGTGACTAGTAATAAGTTGAGGGTTTTTCCCTTGTTTTGGTTGGGAATTATGATCTTCACTATGTTTTGTTTAATTTTGGCTGCCTTTGACATTATTTGGTGGGTAATTCTAATTCTCTTGATTCTATTGGCTTTGATTTGGGTCATTTTGTTTTCCTTTCCCCTTCTTATTCTTCTTATTGTTTTTATTATTCTTCATATTATGGATTAGAGGGTTAAGAATATTCTACTAAGCATACCCTGACCTTATGGACGGGGAGAAATTTGACCAACATTGACTTAAAGTGGAGGTACCATTGCTCGAGGTATTCTAGTCGCTAGTGAAGGGCCAATATAGGGATAATATGGGTTCACAATCACCCCCACTATAAGAGGAATTAGTACAAGTATGGCCATGCACATGTTGGTGCATTGGAGGAACTGAATAATATGTTCTAGCTCCTACCTAAGACGTGGAATGGGATGTATCTAGTGGAGGATTAGGATAATTGTAAAGGAGGCATGATGGGATACCCTATAGGAGGTACGACATAACGAGTAATAAAGCCACTCTATTAATTACCATACATATTAAGATCAGGGGAGTGAGGGTGTGAATTAGTTTATGAAAGAGATTTAATTTTTGGGTTGTGGCAACACACCTTGCAGTTATATTGCAAGGATATATTTGTTTATTGTAGGGTTATATTTGTTTAGACAGATGTTTCTCAAACATTTGGTTTTTCATATGCGTGGGAACGTTTGAGAATCCCATGTTTAAATGAAGAAGCTCATAAAAATTTTCTTGAAACTTTTATTCATTTCTCAAAAAAAAATAAAGAATATCATTTCCCATTTCCTTCATTCTCTGTTGTTGCCTGTGAGATGTGTTTATTATTCTCTGTTTTAACAACGGTTTGCAGGCATGGATCCCAACAATTGGTATCAAAGCAAGGTTGTAGTCGGACAGTCGAGGAGAGTGCGGAGAGAGGAAGGTTGTTTCCACGTAGAGTGTCGAGGTCATGTGGTGGTCTGTGAGAATCGAGGTGGAGTGGTTCGCACACGTAGAGGGAGAAGGGGGCCAAGCAGAGCCGCGTGAGAACGAGCTGTGGTCGCTGGTTATTGCCAAGCTTAGGTTACATGATCGTGAGAGGCCGAAAAGTATGAGAACGAGACCAACCGGGCTCTCTACACTGCATTGTCGTAACACTACGCTATCATGACCTACATGCTCGAGCCTATGGAGGCGGTCATCAGCAAGGCCTGCTTTCAGACTTCTATTACAATAAATGACTGGTAGTCATTCCCGAGATTCGTCGGCTGTCTCTACAACAGCAGGAGGATTATATAATATCGAGTTGTTCTTAAAATAGTCCCAAAAGATATCCTCGATTTTTTTCAACAAACCCTTCCAAACTGCGATGATGACGATAAGGTGGATTTTGGCAAGCTTTGCAAGGGTTTCAACGCAGTGGTGGAACTCTATGCAAAAGAGCAGACATCTCTTGATGAAATGTAAACAGTGTGGAGGTCGAGCACACAAGGGGTACTTGTGCGTGTGCAAGTGGGTGCGATGCTGGAGATCATTAGAACCAGGATTCCGCCAGCACAATTCATTTCTATAACCCTATGCAGGAACAGGGTCGAGAAGAAATCAACCGAGGCCTCTTATTTGAGCACGGACAATGTTCAAACCACCAGGATTTCTTGATGGTCGAGAAAAGTAGCTGTGTTGATGTGATATTATAAAGGCTGTGTAATTTGTCATGGTGGCTGATTTTGCAAGATGTTGAATGGAATGCCAGAGGATTCAGAAACGGATTGCGATGACACAGATAACCAACATTTGGTGATTCAAACTTGTGACCAGAGCTCTATGAGTTGTGAGATTCGATACATGTTGTAAGAGCCATGAATCTCCATGTTGTGAGATTCGATACAAGTCACCCGACTGAGATTTAGGAGAATCAAGAAGAATGGTATACAAATACCCTACCTATGAATAAATAAGGGCATATTGTTGGAATTTTTGGATGGATTCCTCAATTTTGGTCATGGTCATGACCATGTCTTTGGATATACAAGGAATTCAAGATTTCAAGAATCAATGGATAAGGAATTTATCATTAATCTTTTCCTTTCATAAACCTTGTCACGTACACCATTCATGGATATGATCAGTGATATCGGTGGAAGCAGTTTGATTAATGTTGCTAAGCATTGCAATTCCTCCAATATGGAAAACTAGTAGATGAAAAAGTTGAAGAATACTTTGACAATGGACTCAAATGTTCTATGGGTTTTAGAAATTTTATAAATATACCATTCAACAACCACGGTAGTGAGGGTGTGTTGAAAAATCCTAAGCCTTATTGAGTCATCCATGATATCATTTAATGAATACCAAAGGTGAAAAAACATGATATGAGGGTGGTTCCTCTTGGCATGGCCCTCGAAGTTAGGGATATCAAATGGAAACATTGTAAGATTGACTATTCAATTAGTTTCATGTGGGATGGGATCATTTATGATTCTCGTTAAATATAGAAGATTCAACCCATCCATAAGGTAAAGTGAGTTGATTTTGAGGTTTAGGTTGTTTTTTATTTTAATTAGTTCTATCCATGATAGGAACCAAACTTGTAGATGTGGTAGAAAAGGGTAAAATAGTGGAAGGAGACTAACTCTGGGTGCACCCAAACTACATAGCCTTGAAGGGTATGAAAGTTATGGATCCAAGGAACATGACATTTTTGAGTTCAAAGAGGATGAACATGATGAGGGATGAGGATTCTCTACTAGTTCAATTTTAACCTATCAAGTGGGAGATAAAACATGAACATGAATTCTTAAAGGAATAAGTCCTTATAGTCTACAAGATAGTTTCTTAGTGGGCGTAGTGGTTCCTAGGCACTAATACCTCTTCCAATGATGCAATTAATTTATCAAAGAACTAGAGTCTAGAGAACAACAAAATAACAAGGAAGTGATCAATCCAATATATTACATGCTCAATGGTAAAAACAAGTGGTCTCAAGCATGTTTACGTCACAATGTCAATGTATTAGTTGAATATTATATCTTGTAATAAAAAAACACTCTATCCAAGAGATAAACTAAAAGTGATCAAATATGCCTAGACTACAACTCTTCCAAATCCTTTCCTCTAAATGGTTGTGAGACCCACCGAGAAAAGTAGGTAAACAGAGGAATGAGGTCCTTCCAAACATCTATCATGAGAGGTGACAAGTGAATGCACAACCGAGATAGTTATAAATAGGAGACAGAGAGTGGTGCAATCATAATGGTTCATTAGAAATCTATCTTAGGTTCCCTCCCTCCTATGAGAGACACCCATATAGGAACTTAGAAGAATCTATCTTGGGTTCCCTCCCTCCTATAAGAGACACCCATGTAGGAACTTAGAAGAATAGCCACTTAGCTACCTCTTCACAAATATTTACAATAGGTCACACTACCTTAAAGATGAAATCAAATTGTTGGGGGATCTCCAATATTGAAAAATCTAGGAATCTCAATCAAACCTCTAGTCCCAACCTTAACAACATAGATTCAAAAAATCATGCACATTAAATGGGTGTTAATTGTATCGGATATAAAGGATTTTAAGTGAAAAATAATTTAATTAGGGGGAGTGAAGCATCTGTACTTAAAGTGTAACCAAAATGAATAAAAAATCATTTAAAAAAATGTATGTAATTAAGGAGACTTGGAATTGAAACATTGGTTCAAATTAAGAAAAAGCAAATAAGAAAAATTCACTTTTTCTTTGTCAAAATGAAATTCTTGTTTGTAAATGAGTATTATTTAATTCAAATAATCAAACAAAACTCTTTTTCAACATGTGTATGGACTAGTATTTACATGTTTAATTGATACTAAAATGAGCAATTAAAAGAAATAAGTAAAAAATTAAAAACAAGAGGAGTTCCTTTCTCTAGCCAATTAAAACTTTTATTGAAATGAAATTATTCTTATAACAACAAGAAACTGAGGGTTGACAAAAAGTTAAGAGAAAGATGGAAATAACAAATGGAAGTTCTTCAAAGAAAAAACATGAAACTAGGGACAAATACTAAGACAAAAATGAACCTTTTCTTCACCCAATTTTTCTTTGTTTTGAAGCAAATTCATGTAAATACTAAGGAAAGAAAATGTTTTTAAATAAGATTGTTAAATAATAAAGAAGCAATGCAACAAATAGTAATCCTAAAATTAGAAGATACTAGGAACCCTAGGGGTATCTTCTCTACCTACAATGTTTTTATACATTTTCCCTATAGTTCAACATCAACCACTTATCATCTAAAGAGAACCCTACAAGGAGACTATTTAAAGTACAATAGAACTAGAAAGCTAAAAAATTTGAAAAATGAGGACAATTCAAAAAAATGGTGAAAAGGTTCAGTGGGATAGTGCAAACAATTTACCAAAAATGTGTATAATTTGTGCTAAGATAGTGTACAAAATAGGGGGAAAAATTCATCACATCAGTGTAGAAAAAGGGCCCAATTTTTTTTTGAGCCTAAAACTGGGAGGCACATTTTCTAGACTACAAGTGAGTATGAAACAACAATGTTTGACTAGAGAACCTATCTAAAATAGTGAAAGACAAAAATATAAAAAAAATCAAGTTTAAACACCATTGATTAAATGTAAGGAGGCTAACAAGAACACCTGCAATGAGAGAAGATGATCTATATCAACTCCCTAGTGGAGTCACTAATTTGTTGGTGGGTATTTGTCACAAGGGTGAGAAAAGAACCCTCTAACTTGATTGTTGTGGATCAAGTAATAGATAAGTGGTCAAATATCCTAGAAGTAAAACCCTAGATTTATTTACATACTTTTTAAACCCTAATCCATGTAAGAGGTCAGAGACAAATGCATAAAAGAAATCCTACTTAACATGAATAAGGCAGTGAATAATTTGAAGTTTCTCACTAACCCGAGGGAATGGAATAGTAAAAAACACATGGTGAAGAAGCTTGATGAAGTTTTGCGTAACTCCACATGGGTAGAAGGAATGAGTAACTCCACATATTGATTTGCATTAACATCATACATTCATAAATACAATACCAAGTGATTGTTGCTTTCATCTTCCAAGAGATATGAATGAATCTTCGTATTCCTATGACTCTTAATATTTCTCCTAAATACTATTTTAAAAATACCATAATCACAAGGATTAGGTATCCAACATTTCCCCCTTAATCCAAAGGGATATTTGTGAGTCCAAGAATCATTATGAAATTTTCAAATTTTTCTCTTCCAAGTGATTTGGAGAATATGTTTACAATTTTCTCATTGGTGGAACAATGTCTCAAGTGAATAGGCTTGGATTCTACATGATATAAAATCAAATGGTACTTTGTGTTGATGTTTTTGTTTCGATGAGGGAATATGGGATTCTTGGTCAGCTTCATTGTAGAAGTATTGTCAACTAGAAGAGGCATATCATTCACTTGTTTCTCGTGCAAATCTTCAACTATTTTCTCGAGACATATAACCTCCTTTGTTTCTTCTATATGTACCACATATTCTTCCTCTATTGAGGAATCTATTGGAATTGACTATTTGTGTGATCACCAAGAGATAGTTTTTGATCCAAGACTCATGATATAGCATGAAGTTGACACTTCATTTTCTTTATCCCCAACAAAATATGAATATGAATATATAATAAAGTTGAATTCATCCACCTTATAGTATTTTATAACCCTTTTGGAAATATACCGATGTCCTTCGCAAGGTTTTTTCATGAACCTGGAAAGAATCCCAACAAAAAATGAAATATCTAATNTAATACTTCCCACAAGTTGGTTGTACTTGGTTGCATCCTCAAATTCATCCCATTATTTCGATGTGAGATTTAAATTTTGTTTCGTTGGAGTAGAGAGAGGGTTACCCTCAGCCATGCCAAACTTGTTCAATAATTCTACGATGTACGTATTTTGGGAGATGAATATTTACTTTGTATTTTGAGTCACTTCAATGCCCAAGTAGTAGTGAATATGTCCCAAATATGCCATCTCAAATACTTTCTTCAACTCTTTCTTTATGGATACAATATAACTTTCATTGTTCCTTGTTATTAGTAGATCATCTACATACAATACAATATATACTGCAGTTTTATCAACTTTGTTGACAAACAAAGTTTCATCATAAATATTAAAGTACTTGAAATTCATACCAGGTTCATGGTGCTTGTTTAAATCCATATGAGGATTTCATGAGTTTTCATACTTTTTGTTCTTGTCCCTTCACAACAAAACTTTCTGGTTGACAACTAAATACACTCTCTTTCAAGTATCCATTCAATAAAACAATGTTCACATCCATTTGATGAAATCTCCATGAATTCTATGATTCTAAGGAAAATAGAGTACAAATGGTATCCCATTTTGCTCTGGGAGACAAAATGTACTTATAATCAATTCCTTCTTTCTGTGAAAATTATTTTTCCATGAGCCTTGCTTTGTTATTTTCAAGCGAGCCATTTTATTTGTACTTGTTATTGAAAACCCACTTGCAACCAATTAGTTTGGTTTTGAATGGATGGTCCACCAACTTTGATGTCACATTGTTGATGAGAGCATCATACTCCTTCATGGATTCCTTCCACTCATAATGAGAAGCATACAATTGAAAGGAAGTTTGTTCAAAGTTAGTAGATAAATTCAATTCATAATTATATGAAATATGCATATCATCTACATCACTTGAATTTTAATTATCTAAATTACCTCCATTTTTTCTTATGGAACTTCTGGTTCTTTTCTTTCCGACCTCATTAGGATGAATACTTCCAAGTGTATTTATGGTACACTTTGGTGGACATTTTTGATATGGTCTAGGTTTCTCATCTGATTGAGATGGTGTTGAATTCTCACCAAGGATCATCCTTTCAATCATCTAAATTACAATGTCCAAATGAACTTTAGGTTCTGATGAAGTGGATAGAACTTCTTCATGAGTGGGAGACAATTATTTAAAAGGATATTCCATAGAATCATCCAAGTTAGGAATCCCCCTTGAATATGTGGAATCTCATTATATAACTTGTTATATGTCTTCACATGAGTGAAATTATCCAGATGATCAAGTTGTCGCTCTATAATATTGTCATTCTTGGAGGATTCAAGAAAAATCACATCTCTAGTCATAATGAATTTCTTGTTTTCCTCATTTTAAATATGGTATTCCTTTGTGGTATTTGAGTACACCAAGAAGATGCACTTCCAACTCCTTCCATCAAGCTTATTTGTTTTCTCCCTAAGAATTAATGCATAATATGTGGAACCAAAGACCTTGATATGCCTCATTGAAGGAATGCGACCATACAACATTTCGTATGAAGTATTATTTCCAAGAGCATGAGATGGACATCTATTTTTTACATACACTCCACAAAGAACTACATCAACCCAAAACATCAATTTCACATTTTTCAAAAACATCATGAAACAAACCATATTTAAGATATACTTCTTCATTCTTTTAGCTATACCATTATGTTTAGGATTGTATGTAAAAGTGATTTCATTCTTGATGCCATGTTGGAAAATATATTTTTCAAATTCACTATATGTATATTCTCTTCCATCATCAGTATGAGGAGATCCAATAGGATACAAAGCTTCATTTTGGATCCATACATGAAAAATTGTAAAAGTTTCAAAAGCCTATTATTTCTATTTTAATGAGTAGACCCAACACATTTAGGTGTAGTCATTAATAAAATTCATGATATATCTATTTCCATTTAACAAATAGAACATGCATGGGGTCACACAAATCGGAATGTATCAATCCAAGTTTTCTACATGCTTTGAATGTTTTAACATAACCAAGAATCCACTTTGGCACCATCACTAAAACTTGACTTCTATCACAAAGTGAAGTTTTGCAATTTCTCCAATTCAACCCATTAATTTCTATGATACCATTAAATAATTAATATTCCCTACATATGAACACAATTATGAAATATTAACAGCGCATAATCCATGAATAATTATATATAGTTATAGCATAAAGTAGTTAACCTAAATAACACATATTATTCAACAAAATAACACATAAAACACACATATTTTAATTAAAATCACCCACCAGATGTAGACTTAAGATGTTCATCCTAGTTTTATACTTTGTTGTTCAGCCACACTCAATAAAAGGTCACCCCCAAGATGGGGCTATAACTCCCATGGGGAAAATTCTTCCTAGGCTAAACTAAGGTCCAACAACACACAAATTTAGGACAAGACCAATGACACCAACTGTATAAGAAGTTACACCTTGCAACCTCTCATTCCATAGATCCTTTCCCAACCCATAAAACATACCCATTCACTCCTCCATAGTGCTTCAGTTGTCCCACTTCCATTCTCGGGATTTAGTAGTAGGCCAACCATGAATTCTTAGAGATCTATGGAACTTGGAACACAAGGATGCTCAAAGAAGTACAACACCCATCAAGACAACACACATGGGAACATATTCCCCATCAATTCTCTGAACCAAAGAGAATACTCCACAGGAATGACAACCTACTTCCTCAACCCAAACGACTAAGGATTTACTGGGTAACAACAACTTCACAACTCCCAGTCTCCAAGAAATGGTATATATGATAGAGTGGAATATTGGAATGGAATGAACATATGAGAATTGCACTAAATTCCCAACATTATATTTACATGTTCCTATCTCGACACTTGTCACTCAAGGAAATATCTTTGCCTCCACATGGTAATTTGTTCCTCCACTTAGAACTTAGGATAAAATCATATCACAAGACTTAGAACTTAGGAATAATACTATTTTATTCTTTGTCTTAAGCGACCTTAACTTATCATCTTTTCCTCTCAATTCCTATCCCTCTTTCCCTCTCATGGAGTCATGGCCCCTCATACTCTTTCATCTAACTTGATATGCAGTAGTGATGTGTTTTTTTAATATATCTGAGTGATTGAATTTTATAGTGTTGCATTATAATCCTTTCATCATATAGGCTCTCTAGTCTAAACACAAGCACTCTCAACCAAAACATATATACAAAGGCACTTTTGCTAAAAACATCATGGCTCACTAGCCTATAAAACAAATGTATATTTACATCCTTGGGTTCATCTTGGGGGTATTACATTCCCCTCCGCCTTATTTATGCATTGTCCTTAGTGCATTATATACACATGTACAGAAAAATTCTTCAAAAATATCCAAAAAAATGTACGTACTCCTTTTGCATGGCATACTCATGCTCCCATATTGTTTCCTTAAGACTAGAGTGAGTCCATTGTACTTTTACCATCTCTATGGCTAGATTTTGGAGCACCTTGACCTTCCTATCCAATATGCACACTGATTGGATCTAGAAGTCTCCCTCGTGCTTCTCTTGGATCACATTTCAATAAATTACATGATTAGCATCATGAAAATACTTTTTAAGAAAAGCCACATGGAATACATTATGAATGCATATAGATGCAGGTAGTACAAGTATGTCTGCAAGAAGACCAATCCTCCCCATGATTTCGAATGGTCCACAATATCTTGTTTCCAACTTTGGGAAGCTCCCCAATTTAAATGAACTCTTCTTATCTTTCACTTTCAACAAGACATGGTCACCCACACTAAATTCTCAATGTGTTTTTTCATTTTATGGATAACCTTTTGTCCTATCCCATGCAAAATTTAAATTCTACTTTATTTTCACCATCTTCTCTTCCATTGCTCTGAGAAATTCCATCCCAACCATTGCTTTGTATGTTGGGTTGTCCTATCTCATTGGCATGTTTCACATTATTCCATATAATGATTTAAATGGGATCATATTCAAATATGCTCTATAGCCATTAATATAAGAAAATTCAACTAAATGTAGATCATATTCCCATTTTTTAGTTTATTCATCACATACATTCTCATCCTATCCTTAATAACCTGATTGAATCTCTCTATTTTCCCATTTCATTTTGGGTGATATGTTGTGCTAAAATTTAGATATTTCCCAAATCCTTTAAATAATCGCTTCCAGAAATTTGTTGTGAATTTGGGATCTCTATTAGAAACAATTTCCTTAGGCACACCAAGTAGCCTAGAAATTTTTCTGATGTGAATCTTTGCAATGTTAGCTTCTTTGTCAGTTATCTTCACTAGAATAGAATGAGAACCTTTAGTTAGCTTATCCACCACTATCGTTATGGAATCATTCTATTTCACTGTTTTGGGCAGCTTGGTGATAAAATCAATTGTCACAACTTCCCATTTCCACTTAGGAAGAGGAAATGCTTGTATCAATATAACTCGATGTTTGTGCTCGACCTTTACCTTCTGACATTCTAGACATAATTTATATAATCATCCACCTCTTTCTTCTTATATGAACAAAAGTATTGTCCCTTTACAACTACAATTGTTTTCTGGTATCCTAGGTGCCCAACATAAGACACGTTATGCATTTCTTTCAACACTATATTTTTTATCTCTTGCAATTTAGGAACATATACTTTTCCCCTGTACATAAGGATTCCATCATATCTCAACTCATAATATTTAATTTTCTATTGAAAAATGTCTTTTTTAAATGTTCCTTTTGTTTGAAAATAACGTTGATCTAATTTTGCAGCTTCCAATTTTTTGTCTTTTAAATCATATTTGTACATGTTAATGGCTATAACATGCATATAATGCACCATCCTACTGATTGCATCAACCACCTTGTTCTCTTTTCCTTTTATATCCTTTATATCCAAGTTATATTCACTGAGGAATTCAAACAATATATTTTTTATCGAATTCAAAATTGGTTGTCCAAACAAATATTTCAGACCACTATCGTCTGTCTTCTGATAAAATATGTTTCACATAAGATAATTCCTACACATTTTTAAGGCATGAACTATTGATTCCAATTCTAAATCATGTGTGGCATAATTTATCTCATGTTCCTTCAATTCCTTGAATTGTAGCATATCACATGCCCATTTTGTGTAAGGACTCCTCTAAGCCGCTCCTTGCAAGAATCAATGCACAAAATGAAATCTTTATTTGGAATAACAATCCTCAAGATGTGTGAACTTGTCAATAAATTATTCAAGCATTAAAAACTTTCTTCACATCCAGTGGTCCGCTTTAACTTCACACCCTTCTTTTCCAAAGAAGTTATTGGATGTGCAATCCTTGAAAAGCATTCAATAAATATTCTATAATAACCTGCAAGCCTCATGAATGATCTCACTTTTGATACATTATTTTGTGTTTTCAATCCTCTAATGGATTATATATTCTTAGGGTCCATTGTTATCCATTCCTATGAAATAATATGGCAAAAATAATGAATCTTCCTCTAATAAAACAGACAGTTTCTCAACTTGGCATATAGTTGATGCTCCCTCAATACTTGTAGCACCATCCTGATGTTTTTTACATGATCTTCTTCATAATTAGAGTAGATAAGTATTTCATCCAAGAAGACAATGATAAACTTATCCAATTAATTTCTGAAAATACCATTCATCAAACACATGAAGATTGTTGGTGCATTTCACAAACCAAATGACACCACTACAAACTCATAATGGTAATACCTTGTTATAAATGCTATATTTATAACATCTTCTTATTTAATAATTTCCTAATGGTATCCTGACCTAAGCTCAATCTTGGAGAACATCCTTACATCTTTCAGCTGATCAAAATGATCATTTATCATTGGCAAAGGATACTTGTTCTTTATGGTAACTTTGTTCAATTTTTTGAAATCAATGCACAACCTCAAGGTTCCATTCTCATTCTTAAAAAAAAGCATTGAATCACACCAAGGTGACACACTTGGGAATATATACCCCTTCCTGATTTTTTTTTTCAAGATTCATTTCCTTTATCTCTGGTGTACTCATCCTATAAGGAGTCTTGGACACTGCGAATCTCTAGTCATTAAATTAATGTATAAAAGTATATCTATCTTTGGTGGAAACCTCGATATCTCTCTAAATATATCCTAATAATCTTTCAAGAATGGATGATCTTCAATTCTTGGAACTTTATCCTTAGCTTCCTCCTCCATATGAGATATATAAATTTTACATCCTTTCCTGAAGCTTCTTTTCATATACAAGGCTGCAATTTCTCTTGTACATACTACCCTTGGAATACCCTGAACTATTCTCAAGTTCCCTTCCTTATCCAAACAAGTGAATGTCTTGTTATAAAAAACTAGGACATCATGATGCATATACAACCAATCTATACTAATTAGGAAATCATATGAAACCAAATATGTGATATTCAAATCTTTCTTTGTTCTCAGTCTATTCATGTTCATTGGACAATCCTTAACCAATTCATTCATTCTTCTTTTAACTCTTGTAGCTAACTAAAATAGCCAAGATTTCCCATGCTTTCTTCTTTGCAAGTGAAATATTTCCACCAACTTATGATCTATATAACTATGAATAGATCCTGAATTAATTAAAATAGCTATAAGTTGATCATTTATCTTACCTTCCACTTCAATCATATGAGATTGAAATTCAACTTGTTTGTTGTTGAAGGATGCATAGATCCTTGGCATTATTTTACCATGTATTCAATTATATCATCCTATTGTACATTATAAAAAGTCCACATTATTTCTCGTATGTGAGGGAAATCTCTCTATATATGATCTCCCTCACATCCCCCAACATTTTATAGGATACTACCTTGGCCTTTTCCCAAATGATTATGTCAATATTGGTTCATTTTGAGGTTGTTTTCCTTGAGAACTATTTTTGAAGAATGGTGGCTTGTAACCCTTATTTCTATACTCCATCTTACTTTTCTTCTTGTCAACCCAATCTCTCTGAAAGGTTGATCCTCCTTTAAGTTGATCATAAATTTACTTGGCTCTCCTTATTGCTTCCGCCAATATCTTGGGATCATCGTATTGTATCTTATCACTTAATATTGAAGGTATCTCACTTATGAATATTTTAATATTGACCTGATAATCCTTGATGAAGTCAACATACCTTAGAAACACTCATAATCTCCTCTCATACTCATCCATGGTCATGCTTTCAATCTTGAGCTCAAAGAACTGCATTTTCATCCTGTCATAATAACACTTGGACACATATTTATTCTAAAAATACTTTTTGAAATTCCTCTATGTGATGTAATTCTCCTCATTATTTTGGACTTGCATGAGTTGGTCCCACCACATTCATTCTTTTCCCTTTAGCTGGTAAATTGCAATTCTACCTTCTTCCTGTATGGAACAATTGTGCGGTTGGAGTTATTTCCTCATTCCCAATAGCTAAGCCTCTACAAATTCATATTTATTATTCTCACCATCAAATGTAGGAGGCTTAATATTTATGAAATATCCCTACAATTCATCTACCTTTGACCTTCTTCTATGATGCCTGATAGGGGAGAGACTTGGGAAACTTCTTGATTCTGAAAATGTATGAGATGTAGAATCCGAGTGCCTTGGTGAATAGTGATGATGTCTACTAGAACTTCTAGAGTTCTTGGAACTTTTATCATATTCTCTTATGGCATGAGGTGTGTGCCCTTATTCATTCTTGGAATCTAATTCATTATCCATCCTCCTCTGCAACATGTTCAAGCTTTCCAACAACTAAGTATTGATATTTTTATGCTTCTCTCAAGTTCTCATAATTCTCTCATTGTATTCTCTGTAACTCCACAACTATTTTTGAAGGTTTATCAATGTCCTTACTAAATCTATATTTCTTACTTTATCTTCTCTAATCCCATTTGGCGCAATCCCTACATTAGCCATGTTGACATACAACCCTTTTACTTCCTCTTCATGGTTGTAAGTTCTATATGCATCCTCCTTGTCTCTAGTTCCCATTTTGAGTTCATTATACTCTATTAGTACTCTTAAGTCTGCAAAATTCCCATGAAACACAATTTTTTAGGTGAAAACAATTATTTAGAAATTTCTAGAAAACATGCATAATTTTTCCTTTTTCGGTTATTGGTCATATTCAGTTTGATTTCCTGTCAATTATGTTGCTCAATTCATAGCTCTATGTGCATATATGGATTATTTTGACCAATATATTTCCAATGACTAATTTCTTCCTTGAACCTTAGCTCCGAGGAGAAATTTATAGTCATCTGAATATTGCTAGTTTACCCTTTTAGGGGCATTTTTCTTCCAAGTAAAATTTATCTCTAACACCAACTTCTATCACTTGTAGAACCAAATATGTCAAGAGCCAAGGGAAATTTTGTATGAGACATAGAGAAAAATTATGAGAGGGAATTCATAAAATCTATTAGATTGTTAATCTGATGCTCCAGTCGACAACTTGGCCCTTTTTGGGTTATTGGTCATATTCAATTTGATTTCTGGTGAATTATGTTGCTCAATTCATAACTATATGTGCATATATCGATTATTTTGACCAAGATATTTCCCATGACTAATTTCTTTCTCGAACCTTCGCTCTGAGGAGAAATTTATAGTCATCTGAATATTGCTAGTTTACCCTTTTTTGGGGCATTTTTCTTCCAAGTGCAATTTATCTCTGACACCAACTTCTATCACTTGTAGAACCAAATATGTCAAGAACCAGGGGAAATTTTGTATGAGACATAGAGAAAAATTATGAGATGGAATCCATAAAATCTATTAGATTTTTAATCTGAAGCTCCAGTCCACAACTTGGCCCTTTTTCATCCCTTTTCCAAACATAGAATTTTTAGTCAAACTAGTTGTCTCCCAATCTTTACAATTCGAGAAAAACTTAACTAAACCAAAGTTGTCTAGATTGATGAGTACATAAAATGTCAAGTAAATAAAATTTTCCATATTTTCAATCCTGTAACCCTTTTCCTACTCTAAATATCCCAAAATCCCCAAAAAGTGGCACGAAATAGTGGGTTTTTCACTTCTTTTCCACCTCCACTCCAAACTCCTTGGAATCGAACCAATACCTTAGCACAATATATTCATTTTTTATTTTCTGAAAGACTATAAAATTCTCAACTATAAGTATTCTCATGCCACTGAGATTTACCTTAATATTAAAAAATAGGTAATTTTCATTTTCTAGTAAATCAAAGCATAATTGGCGAGTGTCCCTCTCTAAATTTTATGTAGCCCTCGACACAACGGAGAAAACCCATAAAATATTATCTTATTCTGAATTATTATTCTCCTGCTATGGCCAAAATATAATTTTGGCTCGAGAGTTTGGTGTTTTTTGAAACATTGGGACAATTTTTCCTATGTGGCATATTTGTTGTCATGGCTTCTAATATGGAATTATGGGTCCACATGGCACCATGAGGTCCTTCCATGTCATGCTCTCCCTGCCCCGTTAGCTTCCATCACCTTCTTTCTCTTGCCTATTCTTCTCTTTCCTCTTTATTTCCTTTGATACATTTTATAAATAATAAAAAATTATTACACTGTCACCCAACAGTACCAGCTACAACATGGCACCACCATAGTGGCCCATTCCACTAGCGGGTCCAATATCCATTGCCATTGATCCAAGTGGATATTGGTGGCCACTCACTTATTCCAACTGGCTTCTCATGTCCATTTTTGTTCAACACGTTCTTCTATACTGCTTTGAAATTGTGGTTTCTACACTTATGGGGATGTCTAAAGCCCCACACACCCTCTAGCTGGATACAGGTGGCCTCTCGCCTAACACAAATGGCTTATTTTGTATGTTTTCATGTCATCACATATTGTTGCACTTCTCGGGCTTCTTTGGGGCCCTAAACGTTGTTTTTTTAGATTTCCACAATCAAATTGTAGATAGAGTAAGAGTTTGATGGAAAAATGTGTAGTTATTTGAAATACCTTTCCAACGAGCTATCATGCGCCTAAAACAGAGGTCGTGTGCAAAAGTTACAACCCTAGGAAGTTGAGGTACCAAATTACACCAACTTACCCATAGGGCCCACATGAATTTTGGCGGTTCACCTTCTAGGGTTATGTTTTTGGATGTCAAGAGTTTTGGAGTTCATGAGTAATATGTAAAGTGCATCTAGATCCTCACGATAATCCATTATTCTTAGATGGATGCACGTATCAGCCACATCTCTTCTCAGAGATAGCTAGCACCATTCGCGCAAGTTTCAGTTCCAAGTAGACCCTCATGGCCGAGCTGAAGGCTTTCGACTCAGAGGCCGATTTTGATTCCGAGTCAAATTCTGAAGGAGGGAAGTGGATTATCGATGTTGAACCCAGTGCCACAATCTTTACCACCAATGTCCGCCCAAGCAAACCAAGAGAACCAAAGGAAGGAGAACGCCTCATTCACTCACAGATGTGGGTCAAGTGGGCTCTGATTCATTTCATTTTCAAAAGTGGTATTCAAAAGAACTTGATTTGAATAGATGTCTTCAAGTGGTTGTACCTTCGAATGACACTGCACTCACAACCCTACACCATCGATTCGCTTCGTCAAGGAAAAGATCTCTGTGTCAGCCAACAATGTCATCTTCCCGACAACATCAAGCCTTTCAAAAATTAGGTATTGTGTGATATTGATCCCCTTGAATTTTGTGATTTTATTTTAGTAAAATCATATTTTTGGAAGCGTCATGTTGTGTATGAGTCTATACCCCACAATTTTGATATTTCTTTGGGTAGACAATTGTACAGGATCCCATAGGTGGCACCGCTTACTGTTATTTATTTAATCTCTGCTAAGCAATGTAGTAAGTTCATTTCATAGACCATGAAGTTTGTCTTCTTTGTGATCTGTTCTTACGGTAAGTAGAAGGTCACTGCCACATCTATGGCCTCTACACAATGCCTCTCTTTGCAGCATAGGAAAGTGTATGGGATCGTGGAAGAATACAGAGACATCTTTGCCTCACCTACAGGGGTACTGACACACTTCCAATTCAAGCATTCAATTGATCTAACCCCCAGGGAACCTCTACTTAATGGACCAGTCTATCGATACTCGTTGATGGAGAATGATGAATTCATGCGTTAGATCGAAGATCTTGTTCAAAAGGGTCACATCAGACCCAAATCCTCCCCTTATGGAAGCTCAATTGTACTGGTGCAGAAGAAGGACGGTACTTGGCAACTTTGCATTGATTACAGAGCCTTAAACAAAATCACATTCATGAAATGCTACCCCATTCCCAGGATTGATGACCTTCTCAACCAAATCAAGGGCGAAAATTTCTTTAGCAAGATTGACGTAAAGTCTTGTTACCACCAGGTTCTCGTCGAACCAACTAATGTCTGGAAGACAACCTTCAAGTCTAAAGAAGGTCTCTACAAATGGCTAATCATGCCCTTTGGCTTAATAAATGCACTGGACACTTTCATGAGGTTGATGGATGATGTATTGATACCCTTCACCAACTCCTTTGTGGTATTATATTTGGATGACATCCTCATTTTCAACAGAACGTGGGAGGAGCACATGTGGCATATTCAGCAGTTTTTGAGCACTCTGCGGAAACACAAGCTTTATGCCAACTTGGAAAAATGCTCTTTTGGCATGAACAAGGTCCAATATCTGGGATACATTGTTAATGAGCATGGGGTACATGTTGATCCAACTATGATCCAATTCATTTGTGACTAGCCAACCCCAAACACACTGACCAAGCTTCAGAGCTTCTTGGGACTAGACAATTTCTACCAATGGTTCGTCTTGGGATTCTCTCATATTGCATGGGCCATTAGCCAAATGACCAAGGGTGGTGGTAGGGCCAATTTCATGTGGGGGAAGGAGCAACAATGAGCATTCCATGATATGAAACATTGCTTGTGCTCAGCTCTAGTACTCTCGTTTTCCGATCTGCAACAACGATTCGAGATTGATATTGATGCATCTGACTATGATGTGAGCGAATTTCTCACTTAGCATGGGCATCCTGTGGCATAAAATAGTGAGACACTCTCCAATATTGTCCGAAAATACCCCACCTATGACAGGGAAATGTATTCCCTTGTACAAGCATGTCGTTAATGGAAACATTACATTCTGGGGAAAGAGACGATCATACACACTAATCACAAGACTCTGCAATTCATACAGACATAGGGGAAATTGCAGAATGACCACCATTAGAAGTGGTCCACGTACCTGCAAAAGTTCCATATCAACATCAAGTATAAGAAAAGTATCTCTAATCATGTTGTTGAATACTTCAGTCGGCCACCTATGGCTACACTCACCACTGTGCTCCATTCCTGTGAACATGAACCTTCAGAGTGGCCCCAGCTTTGTCAGTAAGATCTAGACTTCACCACCACATATTATCTCTTAGGTACAGGTGCCATTATAGCTAATTTTCACATTCATGAAGGACTCATATGCCACCTGGGACATCTCTATGTTCCTACAAGAGAGCATCCAAAGATCATTTGGGAAGCCCACTACAGTTGTGTGGAAGGACATTTTGGCACAGAGAAAAATGTGGTCGTTCTTCATAAGTATTTTTATTGGCCAAAACTTCGGCAGGATGTCAGCAATTATATCAAATCTTACACGGCCTTTTCCATTGCCAAGCCAACCATCAAGAAGCAAGGCTTATACACCCCTCTTCCTATTCCTGAGAAGTTGTGGGAATCCATCTCAATGGATTCTTGTCTGGTTTTCCATCCACCAAGCAAGAAATGACTATGTTTTTGTGGTCATTGACTGGTTTTCAAAGATGTCCATCCTCATATCCTGCAAGAAGAATGTCATAGTGGAAGATACTACCAAGCACATCTTTGAACGATTTTGGGTCCACTTTGGGATACCACAGACCATCATCTCCTACCAAGACAACATGTTCCTCAACACATTTTGGTCGAGTCTATGGTCTCTATTGGACACCAAGCTCACAAAATTCACTTCTTTCCACCCCCAAACTGATGGCCAAATAGAGGTCATCAATCGAATGATTGTGCACATCCTATACATGTACAATTCTAAGCATCCCTGTACATGGGATGAGAGTCTCCATAGCAGGGATCTCCATAGTTCTGCCGACCATATCCAATTTTAGGTGGGTATGGGATTCCAACCCTTGGGACCCATTGATGTTGCACTTCCTCTTGACACCACACAGAATACTCTTCCCCTAATCAGTCTGCGATCAACAAAGCCACTAGATTCATTGAGTGGATTAAACATATCTGCCAACATGTCCAAGAGATTTTGCAAAAATCCAATGCTAAGTACAAGCAGCGCCATGATCAACAAAGGGTACCACACTAGTTTCAGGTTGGCAACAAAGTATGGTTACATTTTCATAAGGAGCACCTCATCGGGCCCCATTAGAAGCTTCATCCACTTCGTTATGGGCCTTACACTATCACCAAGGTTGTGGGTAGCAATGCTTTTGAGCTTAACACTCCACCCTTCCTTGGTATGCATCCAGTATTCAATGTGGACCTTCTTCAACCATATTTTCCACCATTATTGGACACCTATGAGATCGCAGAACAATTGAAACCAACATATCTCAACCCTAAATTCATGGAACAAGCATCCACCGATCAGATAATGGACACACATGTCAAGGGCACTCGCTAACAACAGATCCAACTTTATCGGGTCATCAAAGCCGAGAAACTCCTACACCAAGGAAAGTGGCTCACCCAGGGTGAAATCCAATAGAAGTTTTCTCACCTGATGGGGTAACTCAATGAAATGGAGACCATTTCTTCCTAAGGGGGGAGGATTGATCCAAGTGGATATTGGTGGCCACCCACATATTCCAACTGATTCCTCGTGTTCATTTTTGTTTAGCACATTCTTTTGTACTGCTTTGAAATTGTGGGTTCTACACTTCTGGGGTTGTCTGAAGACCCGTACATCCTCCAGGTGGATACAGGTGGCCTCTCGCCTAATTCAACTGGATTATTTTGAATGTTTTCATGTCATCACATATTGTTGTACTTTTGGGGTTGTTTTGGTGCCCTACACATTCATTTTTTGGATAGACATAGTCAAACTATAGATGGAGTCAGATTTTTATAAAAGAATGTGTATTTATCTAAAAGACCTTTCCAATGGGATCTCATGCACCTAAAACAGAGGTCGTATGCAAAATTTACAACCCTAGGAAGTTGAGGTACCAAATTACACCAACTTACCCATAGGGCCGACATGAATTTTGGCGTTTCAGCTTCTAGAGTTAGGTTTTTGGATGTCTAGAGTTTTGGCATTCATGAGTAATATGAAAAGGGCCTTTGGAGCCTCACTATAATTCATTCTTCTCAAACATATGCGTGTAGCAACCAGATCTCTTCTAAGAGATAGCTACCACCATTCATGCAAGTTTCATTTCTATAGTTTTACAGTTTCATCCTATTTCATTATTTAATATAATATATTGTTCACTCGATATTTGTGTGGAATTTCCTTGGTATGAAACCCATTGGTGATTGTTATCTTTAGTATAAGTTATTTCTTTGATCTATGGTTTTTGTGTTTATATATGTAATTTCGTTGTATACTTATTATCATTTCTAAGATTTTCATATCCAATATATATTTTCTTGTTAGATATGGTTGTGAATGGAATGATAAATATTCTTTAATGTTTTCAAATTGACTCTTTTTAAATGCATGTTCTTCTACCTTATCTCTTCCATGTGTTCTTGAATTAATTTTATTATCAGAGATTGACCTTAAGACTTGAGACAAGTCTTGTTATTTCTGTTATCTGGCATGTTGGTAGCTGGGAAAATTACAATGTGGTTTTCAAATGGTTCTTGGAGAGAATTCTTAGAGTAGTGTGGCCCAACCTGGTGGTTTGGTACGTTACACCACTTAACATTAGGCATTACATGTATTGATATGAAAAAAATAGTGAGATTGAGCGTATGATCCGACAATGTTAAAGGATGGAATCATTCAACCTAGACAAAGTTATTTCTTTTCACTAGTCATGATGGTTACGAAGAAGGATGGTTCATGGAATATGTGTCTTGATTACAAACATCTCAACAAAATGAACACCAAAGATAGGTTTCCTATTCCTATCCTTGATGAATTATTATATGAATTGCATGGAGAATTATTTTTTTCTAAGTTTGATCTCTGTTTAGGATATCATCAAATCATAATGAGGGAGGAAGACTTTCCAAAAATAACATCTAGAACACATGAAGGTCATTATGAGTATTTTGTTATGCAGTTTGGACTTACAAATTCACCTTCAACATTTTAATGTTTGATGAATTATATTTTCAAATCCTTCCCTAGAAAAGTTTTGCTAGTATTCTTTTATGATATACTAATCTACATGTATTGTTCCTGACTTGGATAGTCTAGAAAACTCTACTAATGTGTGTGTAGGATTAATTTTTTACATCATATAAATGAGCATTCAATTAATAATGGTGACAAAAGTCTGTAAAGATTATATTATGAAATCTTCGTGGAGTAGAAATGTCGAATGCGGCTGAATAAAATGAATCACTCGGCTAGATCAATGATAAAAGGATCTTAGCTGGAATACAATATCAACTAAAACAATAATACTCGATACCCAAATAATTCTATGGAATGCAAGGGATGAGATGAAGAACTGTTGCGGATATGCTAGCTCATATGGAAACTGCTACAAGTATGGAATATTCGCCTTGGTGGCTATACCTCTTGGAAATGCCTGGAAACTGTCCCTGAGAACCTCTCCCTGATCTGTCTGTAGGTTTTGAAAAGCCCTCGATTGCCTACTAGTGGTGAATCATGAACGATTGTGAGGATCTTCTATTCAGAGCGTCAAATATGGAACTAAGTAGACTCTGTCCTTGTAGAATATGGCATCTTCAATGACCATATACATGTCATCCTGTATATTCCCATCCATAACCTCACAAGCGAAATTGTTCTTGGAATATTCCACTAACATGTGGGATTTCCAAGCTGTTGAAATCTCCATAAAAGAACATGCCACGGGTCTCCTTGATTGTGCATCGACCACAATGCTCTTCCTCCCCTTGACATACTCTATGTCGAAG
>JASDQU010100912.1:183113-211817 GCA_032191745.1 Picea mariana | reverse complement strand
AGGAAAAGCTTGCACCTTTCCTTCCTCTCAACTAGGTCAGAGGGGAATCTTTGAACTCTCCTTGAAAGGGACAACTCAATCCACTGAACCTCCTAAGAAGTTGCATCCTTACCCTAAATGAGTGTGCCCTTACTGTTGTAACGTTTGAAACTGCTACTGAAGATCAATGGAAGATCTGTGTGACCTCCGCGGTGACTAGGGTGTGTCTCTGAACACCGAAATCATCCATTGGTGTATTCCTCCTAGAATCCATTGAGTTACCTCTCCTGAGATGTGCCTCTCTCCTCAATGACAAGTCAAAATCTACATAATGATGAATTAGGTCGCTAAACCTTCTCTTATAGCTTCCTGAAACCCTAATTCATTGTTGACTTCTAATTTTAGCTCGTATTTTCTATTTTTTGCTCAAATTGTCTTAAAATCACTTTCAACCACTTTTATCTCAATGTCACTTTTCGAATATAACGCCTTTGACTGGAGTGACCTCTAGTAAGAATGTTTACCCCTTTATGGCCCTGGCTATAGTGTAACAGGATGGTTTATACCATTAATCCTCCTCTCTGCAGCTCCTATTTGGAAAGGACATTACACTACAACAAATAGTGGGAAGAGAATGCACAACATGTTGACAATGTATTACAACTTTTGGAAGAGAAACAACTTTATTCAAATCCTTCGAAGTGTCCTTTAGGGTTCAAGAATTGGAACATTTGGGTCATATTGTATCACCTGAAGGTTTAAAAGTGCAGCCTAACAAAATTAAATCTATGAGGGAATGGTCAATTTCCAAAACCTTGAAGAAACTTAGAGGACTGTTAGGTTTAATAGACTGTTGTTGCAATCTTTTCAAGAACTATTGTCAAATAACAACACCTATAACAACATTATTAAATAAGGAATCATTTTATTGGACTCGAGAAGAAACCAAATATTTTGAAAAACTTACAGAGGATATGTACAACTCATGTCCTAGACAAACCTAACTTCATAAGAACATTTATTATGGAGTGTGATGCCTTAGAACATGGAATTGATACAATTTTAATTCAATAAGGAAGTCCCCTTTCCTTTGAAAGTAGTCAACTTAAAGGAAATAAAAAAACTCAAACTCATTTATGAAAACGAATATGTGCCCATACTACATGTAGTTAAGAGATGATGTCGTTACCTAATAGGAAGACACTTCAAAGTAAAATACGATATTCATAGTTTTAAGTACTTCTTGGAGAAAAAATTATTTTCAGAAGAGAATCAAAAATTGGTTACAAAGATTCTAGGTTATGGCTTTGAAATTATCTACAAGAATGGAAANTATTGTGTCATACACACTTTCAACAAAAGAATAAGAAATAAAGGGTTTACTATGTGCCATTTCTATTTCGCAATATAATTGGGTTGATGAAACACAGATGGAATTTAATAAAGATAACGAGGTATGCAAGATCATTGAAAAACTACAAGTGGACCCTAGTGCATTATATAAAGTTGTATGGAAGAGTGATTTTGTATGGTATCATGATCTCCTATATTCATCTAAGGATTCCCAACTCAAACAGAAGGTCCTTATGGAATTGCAAACTTATCCTATAGGATGACATTAAGGGTTCTTGAAAACTTTCAAGGAGATCAAGAAGGATTATTTCTAGCAAGGTCTTAAAATTGATGTTCAAAATTTGGTGTCTGAATTTGTCGCATGCCAACAAAATAAAGGAGAGACAAACAAGACACTAGGTCTCCTACAACCATTAGTTGTACAAAGTCAATGTCGCAAAAAAAATTAAATGGATTTTATTACAGGTTTACCCAAATATTAAGGAAAAACTATCATCATGGTAGTAATGGATCGACTCAAAAAGTATGACCATTTTTCTCTCTTTATCATCCTTTTAAGGAAACTATACTAGATGCAACATTCATGGAAATAGTTCAAAATATACATGGACTCCACATGATTATTTTAAGTCATAGAGATCCAATTTTTACTAGAAATTCTTGGATTGAATTAGTTTCTTGTTTGGGAACTCAATTGGCTCACAAATCATCCTACCATCTTCATTCCGATGGGAGAAATAAGATTGAAAATAAATGTCTGGAAAGATTTCTTCGTGGATTTTCATCTGATAATCAGACACAATCAGTGAAGTGGTTTCACTTGGTAGAATGGTGGTACAACACATCCTTCCATCCTTCATTAAAAATGTACCCATTTCTATCACTTTATGGATGCAATCCTTGTTGGGTATGTGTCATATTCTTTGCATGATTATATGCCCCACTACCCTTGAGAATATTTTTGGGGGGTTAATTTGCCAATTGTTTAGGTGGTTTTCACCTTTGGCAGTTTAGCGGTGTATGATATTTCAACCCATGGTTTTCTCATTTTTGTTAAGGAATTAGGGTTGTAATCTAATTTATGTCAATTGATTAGGTGTTTTGGATGTCATAGGATTCTTTATATATTATATTGTAAACGATGAAGTTAAATGATAATTAATAAGAATTAGATGTGCAACTCTAAACAAGTTTTTCTAAATGTCTATGTATATGTGTGATTGCAAGTGTTTTGTTTTCTATTTTAAGAATATTCGTGTACATTGAATTAGTATAAAAGATTTAAATAATTATAATTTATATAGATTGTATTTTTTTAGTAAAAAACAATTGTATTATTTAAATAATTGTATTGTATTGAGATTAAATTGTAATATTTTATCATTTTGGTGATTTTTTTTTACAAGACATAAAAAAGTATTATTATATATAAAATAGGACAAAAATACATATGATTTTTAATTTCTTATAATGAAAAAAAAACTAAAACTTAATTTTTATGATTTTAAAAATTAAATGATTTTTAAAGCATTCACAACATAAATAATCATTATAATATATATTCATCAATAAATCTACTAATAAAAACAACATCAATATAGAAATATTAAAAAAAATATTGTTTAAAAATTCTTATAACAAAAACTCATTTAATTAACCAATTTGGATAAGAGAATATTAACGGATCTAAAACAACGTTTTCGCAATCTTCCTGCTATATTCGCAATGGTGTTATTCATGCATAACCATGAAAAAGCCAATATACATAATAAGAACATTCATCATTTGCATAAACATTTGAGGTGAATTAGAAAGAAAAAAGTTATATTGCCAACCATTCAATCAGTGCTTTGAGATAATTAAATATATATTCCATACACCTTGTAATTGATAGAATGGTATCGAAGACTTCAAATCGATCCTATTAAAGTAATTAGTCCGGTCAACTTGGTTGATATGCCATAAACACGCACTTATGGATATCAATTTTTGATGGCGACTTTATCTAAGAGATAATTGTAAATGCACATTCTATGTTCCATTAATCTTTAGTACTTTAACAAGGTGGAATCCACAAGGTGATGAGATGGGTAGAACATTGTCCTTCTCCGATAACTCTTGATTTTGTCTTTTAAGATGGGTCGAACATTGTCATTCTCCAATAAATATTGCATAATAACTCATTTGGTTAATTGCATGACCAATTACATAACTTAAAGGCATTCTCTCATGTTCTTTAACATAACTTGAATCCATTCTCTAATGTTCTTGAAATAACTTCAAATAATTTGGCAATAGGATAACATAAAACCTTTTTCTCCTTAGAAATATCTTATTGCATTGTGTTTGCAAACCATGAGAATTACTATGTCACATATTCTTAGGTCATTGTGTTTGTATCCTGAGCCATTTTTTTCTTTTTATTTAAGTTATAAAAATGGACATTTAACGAGGAATATTTTTTCCTTTCCTATTAACTCTGTTATTATTGGATTTGTACTTGTCCAATCCCAAGATAAGTAAATCAAATCTTGTGTAACTACAAGGTAACTCATCATTATTATCTTAGTAGGAAATCTCGATGTTTTATGAATGGATGAGGTTCAACCCATGTGAGATGACACCGATAACCTCAAGGGATCAGATAGGGAGGATGTAGCCAAGTTTCGAGGTCCCTCTCACTAGTTACTTATGTCAAAAGGTCAATGTATGTGAAATTGAGGAAAATGAAGAAATTTGGGTACCTTCCTAGAACAAGAACAATTGATGCATATATGTAGTGATTTCCAAGTAACAATATGATAATACCACCTCAAAAAATAGTAGATAACATAAATATATGATGGCTGATGTAAAATTGCATCTAGATCAAGGTTTATAACATCAATTAATATTTTGTAATAGCCATAAGAAATATAGATCAGAATTGCATGAAAAGACAGTGAAAAATCAACACTTATTCAAAGCAATTTATGAGTAAGTTATATTAATGTTAGGTTACTGTATGCAATGAATTACAACAATTTGTATGGATGTAGAAAATTTTTGCAACAAAAACAAATTATTTAGAGAATTAGGATAAACTAGAGTTAGAAAAAATTAGTAAAAGATTTAAACAATAGAGTTTGAGAGTTTTTTTTATCAAATCCCTTCACAAGAGAAATGATACTAGTGCTTTTCGAGCTATGAATTCAATTACAACAAAAATAAGAAATTGGATAAATAATGATCATAATAATGTTCTAAGGATGATGAGATGAAGTTTGAATTCCTAGCAACTAAGGGCCTCAAGATTCATGTCTCAAAAGATTAACTTTTCTAGAGAACAAGCTCTTTTGGGATCTACAAAATTCCTCTTCTTCCTTAGAATCTTGAAACATATAGTAACAAGTTTCTAGAACAAGAGTCCTAAAGTGATAGAACTTTAGGTCTTTAGAAGCCTATTCTAGAAAATATTTTCTTAACAATTTAATAAGCGGAATAATCTAGAGATAGGAGGAAACACCTCATGCTCCTCTCCTAGGGTTTTAAGCAAGAATCTCATAATCTTCAATATGAACAAGTAAAATTTACCGTAGACATTCAATGCATTAAATGTAAATTGCCTATTTTACTTACTTCACCAACAATAACCAAGCACAAACCCTTGTTGCATATTTTTCCACCAAGAATAAACCAAAAGACATCCAAAACTAGCTCCTACAAGCCTAGCACTTGAGTAAAAGAATCCAAGCATGCCAAAGAGAGCGAAAATTTCAGATCTTATCCTCTTGTGTGAGGAAGAGTTATGATAAAAATGAAATTCCAAGAGGTGTATTTATATCACCTCTTTGGCCTAAAATGTCAACTTTAAAATATAATAGGGCTGAGATCAATAATTTTCTCTTATAATTACAAAATTCAAATTTTACATAAAATAACCCTAAAAAGTGTGATGACATCCCTTCTAGGGTGACGCTATTATAAATAAAGGTGATTTTCAAGTGGAAGTGTACAACTATGGGCCTTCAGAGGCCATCCATCATGCCACATGTGCCAAAACATCACATCATAACCCTCCTCCATCAAACCCTAGTCTCCTCCATGATGTCATGAGATAAGTGGTTGACGTCCAAGCCTCCAAAGGCTAAGATCCATGTGGAAAGAGGTGGGATCTCATATCCTAGCCATGATAGAGTGAATCCAAAGGAAATGAACTCATTATTCAATGTGAAAATGGTGATTATAGTCTTTCCCTAGACGTGGGGTGTAACACCCATCCTTGGGCTCCAAATCCCTCATGAAGGTACGAACATAGTGATCTCCTCATGAATACCTTTCCACTGGGAAAGGTCCTAAAAAGATAACAAATGCAACCTCTAAGGCTCCACAAGTCACAAGAATCATGCCAAGTAATCCACATATAATAATCGAACCACTAAAAAATATGCATTAACCCCCCCTTTTCATACTAAACAAATGCTCAAAGAGCTTATACAATTTTTCGAATTTAGGTGTAAGAGGGGTGTCAAAGCATCCTATTGGGTCAATCAATCCCCAAGTCAAAGTTGTTCCCAAGGGAAACATATCTAATTCATGTGTGAGTATGAGGTGGAGTGGGGTTTCATATCATACAAGGGATCATATTCTCTCATTTATGGGTTCCTTTGTTCAAGGTTGTCCACATCCTTTTCCTCTTTTAGTTTTTAAAGCATATTTTTCCAAGCCCTTTATTAGCCATTTATTTTACATGTCTTTCCAGATTGAAGACAATAAGGGGCACTAAAAAGGAAACACATCTCCCACATATGCTCTACCTTGGTTTGCATGCTTTTCCGAGTTGAATATTATAAGGGGCACTCAAAAGGAAATGCATAGCCCACAAATGATCTACCTTCAAAAGAAACATTAATTAATTAGTTATTTATTTTATGGGTCCCTCACTTTACTAGAGAGGCGTTTCATTTATCGCAATATCTGAGGGAGAGATTTTATTGTATGATGTTTTTGCTAGGAAACCTTCGAGCCTAATGACCCGTTCTTCCTATAAAATAAGGCACCTGACCTTCTTGGGTTAATAAGCCCGAAAATACAAACGATGAGGAGACAAAATGGAAGAAGTATGAAAATTGATAAGTATGATTGGAAATGGTATGATGAATCTTAAAGGAACCCTCTAGTATCATCGATTTCCCTAGGGTGACCAACTTACTAGGACGTGATGACACGCATAAAGGTTAAATAACTTGGAAAAAGGTATAATTTCCAATCAAGCATTCTGCAATCAAGAAAGGATTCTTTAGAACATATTCAAATGATTCAATTATTAAAGTGACACTTACCATGAAACCAAAATTATTACCTCATGAAGCAAGACATGTTGTCGTCTGGGGCCAAGCTAATGTGATGGATGTTTCTCTACTACTTGTGATGATCGATGGTGAATGTCAATATAGGAGGGGCCATGTGGGGATTTGATAGTAAATATATCTCTCGACAACTCATGTCTACTACCTATGGGCATAGAGACATTATCTTAATTGTTACCCCTAGTCTGAGGGGGGTAACATCAGGATCCTACTTGGGGAGATGTTTTCACTGTAGAAGACATCCAAAACTAGCTTCTAGAAGCCTAGCGCATGAGTAAAAGAGTCCAAGTATGCCAAAGAGAGCGAAAATTTCAGATATTATCCTCTTGTGTGAGGAAGAGTTATGATAAAAATGAAATTCCAAGAGGTGTATTTATATCACCTCTTTGGCCTAAAATGTCAACTTTAAAATATAATAGGGCCGAGATCAAGAATTTTCTCTTATAATTACAAAATTCAAATTTTACATAAAATGACCCTAAAAAGTGTGACGACATCCCTTCTAGGGTGACACTATTCTAAATAAAGGTGATGTTCAAGTGTAAGTGTACAACTATGGGCCTTCAAAGGCCATCCATGATGCCACATGTTCCAAAACATCACATCATAACCCTCCTCCATCAAACCCTAGTCTCCTCCATGATGTCATGAGATAAGTGGTTGACGTCCAAGCCTCCAAAGGCTAAGATCCATGTGGAAAGAGGTGGGATCTCATATCCTAGACATGATAAAGTGCTCCAAAGGCAATGAACTTGTTATTCAATGTTAAAATGGTGAATATAGTCTTTCCCTAGATGTGGGGTCTAACACCCATCCTTGGGCTCCAAATCCCTCATGAAGGTACGAACACAATGATCTCCTCATGAATATCTTTCCACTGGGAAAGGTCCTACAAAGACAACAAATGCAACCTCCAAGGGTCCATAAGTCACAAGAATCATGAGAAGTAATCCACATATGATAATGGAACCACTAAAAAATGTGCATCAACCCCCCCTTTTCATACTAAACAAATGCTCAAAGAACTTATACAATTTTTCAAATTTAGGTGTAGGAGTGGTGTCAAAGCATCCTATTGGTTCAATCAATCCGCAAGTCAAAGTTGTTCCCAAGGGAAACATATCTAATTCATGTGTGAGTATGAGGTGGATTGGGGTTTCATATCATACAAGGGATCATATTATCTCATTTATGGGTGCCTTTGTTTAGGGCTATCCACATCCTTTTCCTCTTTTAGTTTTTAAAGAATATTTTTCCAAGCCCTTTATTAGCCATTTATTTAACATGTCTTTCCAGGTTGAAGACAATAAGGGGCACTAAAAAGGAAACACATCGCCCACATATGCTCTACCTTGGTTTGCATGATTTTTTGAGTTGAATACTATAAGGGGCACTAAAAAGGAAATGCATAGCCCACAAATGCTCTACCTTCGAAAGAAACATTAATTAATTAGTTATTTATTTTATGGGTCCCTCACTTTATTAGAGATGCGTTTCAGTTCTCGCAATATTTGAGGGAGAGATTTTATTGTATGATGTTTTTGCTAGGGAACCTCCAAGCCTAATGGCCCCTTCTTCCTATAAAATAAGGTACCTGACCTTCTTGGGTCAATAAGCCCAAAAATACAAAAGATGAGGAGACAAAATGGAATAAGTATGAAAATTGATAACTATGATTGGGAATGGTATGATGAATCTTAAAGGAACCCTCTAGTAGCACCCATTTCCAGAGACTGACCAACTTACTAGGACATGATGACACCCATCGAGGTTAAATAACTTGGAAAAAGCTATAATTTCTGAGCAAACGTTCTGCAATCAAGAAATGATTCTTTGGAACATATTCAAATGATTCAATTATTAAAGTGACACTTACCATGAAACCAAACTTATTACCTCATGAAGCAAGACATGTTGTCGTCTGGGGCCAGGCTGGTGTGATGGATGTTTCTCTACTACTTGTGATGACCGATGGTGAATGTCAATATAGGAGGGGCCCTGTGGGGCTTTGCTAGTCAATATGTCTCTCAAAAATCCATGTCTACTACTTATGGGCATCAAGACATTATCTTAATTGTTACCGCTAGTCTGAGCGGGTTAACATTAGGCTCCTACTTGGGGACATGTTTTCACCATAGAGTGCATGAGAAACTCAACATATCTGGTATGAAATATGCCTACACACTCAAGAAAATTAGTTATATCATCTACGGTGGTGCTATTACCCCTTGTTCTTATAAAAACTATCAAAATCCAAAATCAAATGTTGAAAATAAAATTTTCCAATATTTTTTATTCTAACATATGAATATGATCATGCAAACATAACACAACATTGATTCAATATGAAAAAAGATAACATGTAAATCATAAGTATGGATACAAATAGACTAAATGGAAACCATACTAGCATGACACAATGATATGCAAAATGAAAATTTCTTCCTACCTACTTACACTAAGTTAGTCTCAATGATAGGTATTATAATATAACTAGTACAACCATGATAGAAATGTATCAAAACACCTACCCTTTTTCTTCATCATGAACCAAAAAAATGATAAGTCAAGCACGAAAAGGTGATGAGATAGAACAAGTATTATATCATAACTAATCGTAAATTATAACACATGGAGGTGGGAGGAAGAGACTAATTTATTCGAAGACAAATTCTCATGAGAATTATCAATCTATCTCTGAATAGGGTTTTGATGAGGTAGAGACTCAATAGGATGGCTCAAAGGGTTACAAATTTGAGTACCCTAGATTTTATCACTCATTGAGGCCTGAAAAGGGATCAACAAGAATATGGAGGATGACTGAAAATTACTGAGGGGAAGGTTGAAAGGTCGATATATCAAACTTGTTATTAAGAAATTCAATCTACCCTTAAATTCTAAGAAAACAAATTTCCACATGGGTATCTTTTCACAAGGAATGTGTTTCCAAGCTACATCCTTCATGAAATAGTGAGATGAGGGGAAAGATGAAGGATAGAAAATATCATCCCAAAGTCCCTGATCTGAGAAAATCATGTCCTTACCCTCATAAAAATTGGAGCACAACAACTATTGAAATTTTTCTTCATAGAGTAAATCCATGTGCTCAAAACAATATGGATCAACCCCCTTAGGAAACGACCTAAAATCATCATGAAAATGATGCAAAATATCATCCCTAGGTGGTTGTAAAAAATTTGAAATCATGTCATATCCTTGTTGTGAAACATCTGAATCAGTAAAAATCACACATGGTTGTTTTAAATGAAACAACTGAAAATGACCTTCAATTTCGTAAATGGGATATCCATCATAAAAAAATAACATACCATTTATGTCTCCCAACATGTATAAACAGGAAAAAATTATCAACTAGATCATCATATTTATCATAACATGAAGGGTCTAGTACATCTATGGGTTTCTCTAACACTTCTTCACTTTCTGAATCATAGAATAGAGCATCATCAAAATCCTAGAAAGGGAAATGACTTACCATATTCTCTTCTTCTTGTGCAAGAGGAGTGGAATATTGGATGACTTCATCAAATGGAGGAGCATACATCATCACTTCATCCTCATGAATCACCTCTTCAGGCTCTCGTTCAATAGAGTCATCGGTTAATTCCCACTCCTCTTCATATGTTTCTTCCTCTTCCAAGTCAAAGAGCATGTCAAGGTATTCTTTAGTGATCCATCTATTCAAGAATGTCTCTTCAAATTGTTCCATGGTCTTTATGATTTTGTCAGGGAGGCTATCACACCATATTCTAATAGTGTCATGAATAGTGTCTGTGAAATTTTTCATCACCAAATCTTCAACATCTTCATCCATGGGATAAAATTGAAATAATGCCCAAAAACTATTCATGTATTCTTCAAAATTTGTTTGAACATTACCAAAAAACATGGGAAGCCATTTTATTTTGTACTCAAGAAGAATATTTTGAGGATACCCTGAGATTTCACTCATGTCCACGGGTCCAAAAATATCTCTTGGATCCCATGGAGAAGCCATGGTTGGTTATTATGGGGTTGTCACCAATCCAGTTACTAGATAATATTTCTAGGATCATCAAAGGAAGTCAAGGAATCACCCTCAATGGAGTCACTAGGTAAGCTCGTAATATAAGGGCTTTCAGATAAGCTTAACAAATATGTTTTTTTGAGGAAAACTGACTCAATTCTCCTCGACAATGATGCCAAAATTTTATCCTTGGATTTGTACTTGTCCAGGCCTAAGATAAGTAAATCAAATATTGCGTAACTACATGATATCCCACCACTTCCACCTTAGTATGAAATCCCCACGTTTTAGGGATGGATGAGGCCTAACCTAGGGGAAACATCCCTCATAGATGTACCCAAGTTTGGAGGTCCCTATCACTAGTTACCTATGTCAAAAGGTCTATGTCTATGAAATTGAGACAAAGGAAGAAATTTTGGTACATGCCTGGAACAAGAACAATTGCAACATATATTTAGTGATTTCGAAGTACCAATATGATAATACCACGTCAACAGACAATAGATAAATAAATATATGGTGACTGATGTAAAATTGAAGCTAGATGATGGTTTATAACAACAACTAGTATTTTGTAACAACCACAAAAAATATAGATCAAAATTGCATGAAAAGATAATGAAAAATCACTATTTATCCAATAAATAATTTAATAGTTATTCTGGAAGCAATTTTTGAGTAAGTTATACTAATTTTAGGTTAGTCTATGCAACAACTTACAATAGTTAGTATGGTTTTAGAAAATATTTACAACATCAACAAATTAGTTAGTGAATTAGGATAAATTAGGCTTAGAAAAAGTTGGTAAAATCTTTAAACAAGAGAGTTTGAGAGATTGTTTGATCAAATTCCTTCACAAGAGACATGATACTAGTGACTTTTGGGCTATGAATTCAATTGCAATAGCAATAACCAATTGGAGAAACAATGATGATAATAATGTTCTAAGGATGATGAGATCGAGCTTGAGGTTCTAGTAACATAGGGCCTCAAGCTTCAAATATCAAAATATAAAGTTTTCTAGAGAACAAGCTCTTTTGGGCTCTAGAGAAATCTTCTCCTTCCTTAGAATCTTGAAATATATAGCAACAAGTTTCTAGAAAATGGTTCCTAAAGTGATAGCACTGTAGGGATTTAGAAGCATATTCTAGACAAGATTCTTTTAACAATTTAATAAGTAGAATGATCTAGAGAGAGGAGGAAACACCTTATGCTCCTCTCCTAGGTTTTTAAGCAAGAAATCTCATTTAATCCTCATATGAAAAAGTAAAAATTCCCATAAACATTCAATGCATGAAATGAAAATTGAAGATTTTACTTACTTCACCAAGAATAGTCAACCACAAACCCTAGTTGTAGATTTTTCCAACAAGAATAAGCCAAGAGACATCCCAAAATAACTGCTCCAATCCTGGCACATGAGTAAAAGATTCCAAGTATGGCCAAATAGGGAGAAAAATTTAGATCCTATCCTCTTTTGTGAGGAAGAGTTATGATAAAAATGAAATCCCAAGAGGTGTATTTATATCACCTCTTTGGCCTAAAATGTCAATTTTAAAATATAATAGGGTCGACCTCAAGAATTTCCCCTTATAATTACAAATTCAAATTTTACATAAAGTACCCCTAAAATAATGTGACGTCATCCCTTCTAGGGTGACGTTATGCTCCATCAAGATGGCATTGAGGTGGAAGTGTACAACGCTAGGCCTTCCAAGGCCATCCATCATTCCACATGTGCCAAAAAATCAAATCATAACCCTTGAAAATCAAACCCTACTATCCTACATGACATCATGAGATAAGTGGTTGATGCCCAAGCCTCCAAAGGCTAATGTCTAGGTGGAAATAGGTCGGGGTTCATCTCCTAGCCATGTCATAGTGAATCTAAAGGAAATGACCTCCTTATTCAATGTGAAAATGGTGATCATGAGATTTCCTCATACGTGGGGTCTAACACCCATCCTTGGGCTCCAAATGCCTCATGAAGGTATGAACACAAACATCTCCTCATGAATACCTACCTGCCAGGAAAGGTTCTGCAAAGACAACATATGAGCCCCCCAACGGTCCACAAGTAGCAAGGATCATGCCAACTAAGACACATCTAATAATGGAACCACCAAAAAGTGTGCATCAAACCCCCATTTTTCAGAATAAATAAATGCTCAAGACCTTATGAAAATTGAAGAAGAAATACGCATGAATCACACAAGAATTTACTCAAAGAAAATCCATATCCGCTTATTCTTCAATTCAAAAGGCATATCCTAGGGTTTATATCAAAATACTAATCTCCAAATAAAAAAGGAATGAAACCCTAACACTAGTCTTCAAGATGCTCTAATGATATCAAGAAACCCCAGTGAGTCTAAGAGAAACCCTAAGAGTCTAAGGGATGTCATAATCACATCTCTAAACTTGAGTGTTAAGAATGAGTGAAGAGTGAATGGATGAAATAAGGGCTCCCTCCTTCTTCTATTTATATGAGAGGTAAGTGAGACCAATAATACATATGTGAGACACTCTCCTTACAAGAAACCTAGAATAACACATGTATTTTGAAGTATGTTGCATGTAACACTTCAATGGTACACATATTTTCTTTTAACTATAGAATTTTGTGTAGCTAGTATAAACAACCTGCAAGCTAGTACTAGAAAGAACTTGTGACTTAGATAGGGTTGATACATATGGAAAGAATACCATATAGGGGTCCCATGCAAGGTGGATTCCTACCCTTCGAGCCTCATCATAGTGGTCCAATATTAGTCATTCAACATGTATAGTCTCTACCCTCCTCTAGTTTTTAACCTATTACCTCTAAGAAGAAAACACATGTTGTTAGCCATTAGGCCCACTCAATATACCCAAGGGTACACATGTTAATATCCAAGGTGATTCTTTCCACAAATAAGGATCCAAATGAAAGGGTTCTCCACTAGGCATGCATATCTCTCCTCCTACAAGTCTCCAAAGACACCAACAATCCTCCCAAGCCATGTACTACATTGGCCCCACTCTTTCTACATGAACATTGTCACGATTGAAGAATCCTCGAGCCAACTCCTATGTTTTCTAGGGATCATTTCCCTCGTTCGAGATGAAATATTATATTCCTTTTAAGTAGGTAATTATCCTACAAAATAACCATATCCATGCCATCATGATGTAGAATGTCACTAAGTTGTTTGAAGATGTCCAATTCCCTAAGGAAGAATATCATGCGAGAAGCCAAATTAGATAAAACAACCACTGGGTAATCCATCCCCAATGCACAAATCCATCATGACCAATTTGAAAATCCATCATGGACCATCTAGGGAATAACGTACACCATGTACCCCAAACCTCATGAAGCACCCTAAAACATGGTGTAAACGCTTTTTGTGTAACCCTAAAAGCTAATAACTCATACATTCACCTAAGAAACACACTCATATAGAAGTTATGTGATAATGAATATAAGCAATGAAATTAGATGCATAAGAGAATCACTCACATGTAAGCAATACACACACATATATAGCCCACACACCTAGCTTAAACATTGAAATAATTGAAACACTCACACACACCACATAAATAATGCACAAACACATCGACATAAGATACAAACATACATATAACACACACATGTCTTACATACTCACATTAGTAACACAATCATACATATCCACATAAGTAATCAACTTACACCTAAGTGGCACAATCACACACATATAATAAATAAACTCATAAATAAATGACTCATTCACACACATCTTGTATGTGAGTGTGTTACTCAAATGTGTATGAGTGCATTGCATGTGTTCACAAGTGCATCACTTAGGTGTGATTGTGTCTCTTCTGTGCATGAGTATATTAAGAATGTTGTGAATTCATCTGTTTTTGAAGGCATTTTGCAAATTACACTCAATATGAGGCTCATGTTATCTTCCTCAAACTGACCCCCCAAAAAAAAAAAAACAGAAAATGTGAAAAGATGTGTAGAAGCATATATTTTTTTCTTTACCATTCATAAGAAAACTATATGGTTCTAGTGGCTACACATACATGAATTGTTGGAAAACCCCAGTTATCATGTATGTGCCATGTTGATACCATTAAAAGTTAATATGGTTATGAGCCCCCTACACTAAGGAGTATGTACAATTATAGTTCAAAGTTTCAATACTAAGAGACCATTTAGAGGAATCCCATAAGACTTTTCACATACTTTACGACATATTTGTCAATGCTAAAAAAATCAAATGAAGTAACAAGTCAATAAACATAGATTGAATATTGTGCTAAAAATGAATATTAAGTAGTTGTAGATGACTTCAACCTTGGAATCAACTATCACTCAAATATAAAGGAAAATTTAATATTTATGTAAAATATTTTGGATGTAAACTATGTTTTTGTTTTGAAATACTCTCAACATTTTGAATGGAATGGGCACACCACCCATGTTTAAGGGATTGAACATAATCTTTAGTATATTAGAGAAAATAACCATTAGCCATACTAAATAAGTTCAATTAACCATTATAACATTTTGAATGGGCACACCACCCATGTTTAAGGGATTGAACATAATCTTTAATATATTAGAGAAGAATAGCCATTATCCAGAATAAATAAATTCAATTAACCATTATAACTCAGAATTAACCATTATAACTTAAAAGTAAAATATTCATAATTATACTATTAAATAACGAAATAAAAGAAAGATTTACTCAAATACATACAAATTAAAATAAAAAAAATAACGTATATTTATTTATGTACTTTTAATAATTAATAATTAGGAAATGAATTTGAATATGAAAAAAATATATTTACATAAATAATAAAACATTCTAAAGTAAAATAACCCCACATTTAGAAATGGAGGGTTTTAGTATTAATGAGAAGATAAAAGGAAAAAAGGAGTTGAGAAATATATTTAATATTACATTTATTATAATGTTTTCAATTTTTTCGGATGGGGTGCTACTTTGTAATGAGAGGCCACGTAGCCTGTTTCAGACCCAAGTTATTAATATGGTAGGTCAACACCCTTTACCTCACTATTAAATGGAGGGAGGCCATTACTGCCTGATGAGAAGGGGAGGACAACTTCCTCGCGCGAGAAAAATGGTGGCTACAGGGTGTAATGGTAGTGGGAAGCTTGGTACAGAGGTCATGTTGGGCCTCAGAATTATCCTCCCACTCGGACGAGGCTGGCTCCATCTCACCTTTGTGCTCCATCAAACCGATCGCTCTGAGGACTGGATTTGCATCTAGTCGGCGCTTATTGCTTTCTCCCTGTGCATTAGCAACCTTTCTGACCTCGCCATGCCAAGGGAAAGAGGTAGTCCGTGGCACAACCCTGCTTACTATAGTTTTGCTACTAGAAAGTAGAGGGTACATAGATTGGAGTGCACCCTGTCCATTGCTCAGACTCAATGACAAGATAAGCCTAGAACGTTGCCAATGGCATACGTTGAGGAGGATATTCCAGAGGAACCTATCCAGGTTCCTCCAGAATCTATCCTCTTCACAGTGTCAGATAATTGGCATCCCCCCAACCATATCCCAGCAAGCACAAGTGCTTCAACCATTGTCTAGCAAGCACAAGAAGCAAGGGAAGAGGCCACGTGTATAATTGAGGAGGAATTCCTCCATTTGGACTCCGTGGACACAATTCAGACCAAGGAATCTTCAGGGGAGGAGCTCAAGGTGGTGGAGGCTATGGAAGCGACTCTGGCGGACTCAGGAGAGGCGATGACGGTCTTATACATGGAGGTGAAGGGAGACCCAATCTTGGTGCCCCCACCACTCTCAACACTCCCGGATTTTTGCCAGGTACCACCACCCTTCTTCCATCCAGAGCAGCTCACGCTAGTCTTTGAGCTACGAAGCCTCTGGCTGACCAGATACATCGAGACACCCTCATGCACCAACAAATTGACATGCTTTACGAATCCTACTCGAATGCACCAACAACGGAGCATTGTCCGACATCCACAAGGCCTTTCGTGCTCAAGCCCAGGGACGATCCCCTCCTCGATGATCAGGGTGCCACACCCTTAGGTGCAAATGTGTAATTTCCTTGCTTTTGCTACCACGAGCACTCTCAACTCGTCTCGTTGCACTGCTACAGTGAAGTTTTACAGTTATGTCTCTTATTTTCAGTTGATAGTCTTTCTTAGTTGCTTAGCACAGTGCGACAAAGACTTGAATCCGCCACCTACTCTGGTTTTTGTTTGGCAGGGAAGATGGGGGATTGCTATTTTGAACAATGATATCATAATCTGTCACCTATTTCAGTTTCCACTAATTCGACGAAAAAGATGACAGACTCTAGACATGTAGCTTTTGTTAATAGTGTAAAAGTTAAATAATAGAAATTCCTCTCTTTTTATTCAAAAAAAAAAATAATGTTTTCAATTTTTTTAGTTAGAGTGATAATATTTTTTTAAGTATATAACTTTTAAAAGGTAAAAATGTTATATTTCTTTTATTATAATTATTTCAAGTTTTTATGTTAGAGTAATAATATTCTTTTCTACTTTAAAATATTTTAAAGTCGGTCTAAAAGTCGCTCTTTCACAGAACGCCTATTTTCAATCTTATATATTTATTTTCTTTTCTGTTGTAGTTATAATATTTTTTTCTCCTGGAAATGTTTCCACTTGAAAACTATATGGCCCCATTAAAGCATTGTAGATTAATAGGTTCAATACAGCATGTTCCACTTACAAGATTAATCAAAACATTTTTTATTCACTGATTAACATGCTCGATGGAGATCACTGAAATTATCTTTACAAACCATAACGATGGCATTCTATAATGAGGTTCGCTTCAATTTGATATTGTTTCATACACCAAATGTTCATCATCTACTGAGCCATCTTCATAATAATATCCAGTTAAAACTCACGTAGAAAATAATATAAAATATTCTATTAATTACATTTTTTCTATTAATTATTTTTTTTAATTTTAGTTTTGTAAAATTAAATATACTCGCGTGTGGAACAGTTGGTGATGTTAATTGTTATTTAAGAAAAAAAATAAAAAAAATATTGTCAAAACTTGTAAACTAGCTTATGATCATATAAAGCAGTCAATTTTTTTTTTAGTATTTTTAAAATGGTTTTAAAAAAAAAAATCAATTCTTACTATCTCAAGCAATTAAGGTGTAGGTTTTTGTTCACAAACATTTCTTTAAAAAAAAAAAGTAAAATAAATAAATAAATATTGTCAAAACTTGTAAACTAACTTATGATCGTGTAACGTAATTAAGTATTTTTTTAGTATTTTTAAAATAATTTAAATAAAAGTAGAAATTCTATATTGTTAGTTTTGTTTAAATTAGTTGTCAAAACATGTAAATAAGCTTACGATCATGTCGACTAGTATTTTTTAGTATTTTTAAAATGGTTTAAACAAAAACCGAAATCCAATATTGTTAGTTTCTTTAAATTAGTTTAGGATAAAATAGAGTTATCTGGTAGTCTTTAGTCCAGTTGAATAAAGTACTTTTACAAAGACAAGTGTATACAATTCATTGTTGTTAATTTTTTAAGAAATTGAAACTTTGTTTTGAATTGTTTGGGCAGTATGAGCAAGATATTGGAAAGACATCGGAAGTGTTCACTACATTCAGTGCAACATGTTCATAAAGACACGCAGGTTATACGCATGCCTTCCTCATATTTGCTAAGATTAATAACTAAATTTGTTTTATTAATTTTTAATTTAGGTATGAGGTTTGTTTTTTGAGGTAAATAGATATTGTATTAATTATAAATAGAATATATAGAGAACATATCAGTTCCAACCTTAGGAGACGGTGACATTTTCTTGGCAACCAAAAGTTTTTATGGGGAAACCAGGGAAATAAGTTGTTCATATGCTTTAAAAACTGAAAAATAATTGTTTTAACATGTTCACACTTCCATCTAATTGTGGCTAGCTTCTAACTGTCTAGATAATATAGATAAAAAAAGAAACTAAAACTAAAACATGTTGGTGAGTAGCAACAAAATCATTCCTTTGGGCATCAACATTCGAAGTTTCTGGACCAGAGTAGTGTCGTTCTAGGGGAGTAAAGATTCGACCAAGATGATTCGCCATCCATGAGAGGATATCCATAATGTAAGCATTTTGAATCTCTAGAGATTCCATGCGACCCTTGAGCTACCTAAAGTCTTCATCTTTGGGCAGCAACCCCAAATCTACCAAAGTTGTAGTGGTCCAATAGAGTTCAACTGTTGGAAAGAAGATGAAATTTATGGTTCTGGTACAACCTACATCAGGAATAAGGCCTCCAACATCTTCCTCCACCTCATTGACCTCCTTGAATTCACGAACAATATGATCTACATCCTCCAAGGCTTGTATGGTCGCCTGAGCTTCAATGGGGACAATGTCAGAGCAAATTTTTTTGTATCTTTGTCATCTTTGACAACTTAGGGTCAGGTGGCAACCGAAAGTCCAAGCCTTCTTCCTCAAGGTGCCATGATTCCTAGACCATACAGAGGGAGAAGGTGAAATAGAGCATGCAAAGAGATAAAAATTCAATACAATGTTATCGAGAACTATAGCAGAAAAAAACCAATACTTTCTAACATGGAGCCTCCAAGTTGGCTCAATAATTTCCTTTCGAAGCTTATTCGTACTCTACATTGGGGAAAAATAGATGAGAGAACAAGTCTATCTTATCCCCTCCAAGCCTATAATCATAGTCTGAATCTAAGTGCCCTTCAACATCCTCTTCCCATTTTCTGAGTTGAGGTCTAGGTGTTGAACAAACTCTGGCTTCATAATCAGAGAGGGAGGATCTAGTGCTGCACCCAACTCCCCTTTTGATCGAGGTGGATATTGGTGGCTACCCACCTATTCCAACTAGATCCTCTTTTCATTTTTTAGTGCAACACGTTCTTCTGTACTTCTTTGTAATTGTGGGTTCTACACTTCTGGGGTTGTCTGAATCCCTACACATATTCCAGGTGGATACTGGTGGCCTCATGCCTAAAGAAATTGGATTATTTTGTATGTTTTCATGTCAACACATATTGTTATACATCCAGGGCCGGTTTGGGGCCCTAAACAGTGTTTTTTTGGCTCTTCATAGTCAAACTATAGACAAAGTCAAACATTGATGGCACAATGCATAGTTCTTGAAAATACCTTTCCAACAGGCTATCACGTGCCTAAAATGGAGATTGTATGCAAACATTACAACCTCGGGGGAAGTTAATGTACTAACTTACCCAAATCGGGCCCACATGAATTTTGGCATTTCATCTCCTAGGGTTAGGTTTTTGGATGTCTAGGGTTTTGGCATTCATGTTTACCATAAAAAGGCCTTTAGAGCCTCATTGTAATAATATTCTTGCGAATGAGCATAGCCATCACATATCTTCTTCGAGATAAAGTTGTTGTTATTCTAGCGAGTCTTTCACTCTATATTTTTGCATTCTCTTTACAATTCTTTCATTAATAGAAATCAAGTATTGTTGTATTTCTCTATTTTTGGAAATTTTCATAAGTATTTCATTGTAATATATCTTCATTTCATTCCAAAAATAATCTGGATCAGTTGTATCAGAGAAGGCTTCTCTTGATCGTTTTTTAGCGCATGTCCCCGATGAGGTCCAAGTATATCCTGTTGGGTATCAAGTTTGTCTCTCTTGAGGAAAATCACTCTTCTAGGCCAAATAAACCCTCGATGGCGGCATAAAGGAAAAATGGTAGAGAAGAAGATTTTATTAACCTGTTGCTTGAGCAACCTCTCGCATGACAAATAGATGAATTGATGGATAATTTTTCACACATCCTTCAATTCTTGTATATAGCAACAGACACATCTTCATCGAGCAACCATTTTGGGGGTACCTCTCCCTTCAAGGTACAAGTTAATTTTGAAATTTCTATATTTGAAGGTCAGATAGATGCAGATGCCCTAGAAAAATGGTTAAATCTATTAGAAGGTTAATTCTCTGTTCAAAATTTTTCTTACAGGGAAAAGATCACCTTCGCACTCCTCAAGGCTCTCCCCCATGTCAAACATTGGTGGGAAACTTACTTGGAGAAAAGTTCCACAGAGGAATATGGAATATATGGGGTCGATCCGACGTGGGATTTTTTTGTGGATGCATTCAAAGAACAGTACTATCATGGTGATAACTATGAAGACCAGTACATAAGATGGAACACACTACGACCAGAGAAGACCCAAACTGTGTTGTAGTTCACAAATACTTTCCATACCTTGTGCACCAAGCTGGGTATCAAATACTCCGAGCGACATCTGGTTAAGGAATATTGTGGGGCTCTGCATAGGTACATCCAAACGTAAATTGATTTCCTAAACATCTCATCACTGGGAGCTACCTATTAATATGCTCTAAAAATCGAGCAGAAATTTAGGCACCAGAAAAAATGAGAATTTGGGTCTGCGAATATGCAACAACCAAGGCACACTAAATACATCCCTAGCCAAAAGCCTCTAGACAACCAGTATAAGTAACAGGACAAAAGGGGTAAAGTAAAGATGAAGAATGACACTTAGAAGTGGTGTGACTTCCACAAAATCCTGTGGCACAACACCGATGAATGTCACTCAAAACATTCATTAGTGGCCGAGGTCAAAGACATGGAGCCCAAACCCTGATTCAGAATCTGATCCATATAATATAGAAAACAAATAGATCATCGATGAAAACCCCACTACTACTGTCGCTATCACAACAATTCAGCTAGAAGAACCAATATATTCTGAAGAGGGGGAGCATCTATTCCATTCACAGATGTGGGTGAAGGGGACCCCATTGCATTTCATTATTTCTAACAACAACCAGAAGAACCTCATCTAATCTAAGGTTGTCTAATAGTTGGGTTTGTTGGAAACACTACACCTGCAGACATACAACATCGGATGGCTTCACTAGGGACGAGATCTTCGCATCAGCCAACAATTTCTCCTGCCCTATGACATCCATCCCTTCAAGAATGAGGTAGTGTGTGATATTTCTTCTTTTGATGTCTATGATGTTGTTTTGGGCCAACCATATATGTGGAAACATCATCTTGTCTATGAGTCTAGATCACATAGTGTCATTATTAATATGGGAGGTCAGCTCTAGAGGACACCAGAGGTAGTTCTGACTACTGCTCAACCAAAATAGCACCGCAAGGTAATATCTCAAACTGAAAAATTCATCCTCTTCACAGTATGTTCAAAGAATGCACAAAATACCACTACAAACATTGGAGCCTTAACACCTTCTATCTAGCAAAAACAAATTGTCAAAGAGACAAAATGTGTTTTTTCTTCACTTACAATGGTGCCTACACAATGCCCCATCCAACCAAGAGACAATAGGTTGGTGGAATAGATTCAACCCCTCCAACAATGGGTTTGTGATAGTCTTCCACAAGCCAAGAAGCACAACGTCTCCAATAAGGCACACAACTGACCAAGCGTCAGATTCAAAAAAAGCTTTCCCCTCTTCCTTGGGAACTCAACACAATGTAGATGATTTCTTCATAAGGGGGGATGATTGATCCAGGTGGATATTGGTGGCCACCCACCTATTCCAACTGTCTCCTCTTTTCATTTTTTAGTGCAACAGGTTCTTCTGTACTTATTTGAAATTGTGGGTTCTACACTTTCGGGGATGTTTGAAGCCCTACACATATTCCAGGTGGATACTGGTGGCCTCCCACCTAACCCAACTAGATTATTTTGTATGTTTTCATGTCAACACATCTTGTTTTACTTCCAGGGCCATTTTGGGGCCCTAAATAATTTTTTTGGTCTCATCACAATCACACTGTAGACTAAGTTTAAGATTGATGGCGTAATGCATAGTTCTCGAAAAGACCTTTCCAATGGGATATCACAAGCATAAAACAAAGATCGTATACAAAAGTTATGACCCTTGGAAGTTAATGTACTAACTTACCCAAACACGACCCACATGACTTTTGTCGTTTCATCTCCTAGGGTTAGGTTTTTGGATGTCTAGGGATTTGACATTCGTGTTTATCATAAAAATGCCTTAGAGCCTCATTGTAATCATCTTCTTGCGAATGAGTGTAGCCGTCACATATCTTCTCAGAGCTAAAGCTACCACAATTCTAGGGAGTCTTGCACTATGTATATTTGTAGTCTCTTTAAAATTATTTCATTAATAGAAATCAAGTGTTCGTGTATTTCTTTGTTTATGGAAATTTTCATGAGTATTTCATTGTAATATCTGTACTTTTATTTCGTTCCAAAAATAATCCGAATGACCTTTATTCATAATGATCGCCTTATTCAAATCGTGATGTCTTGAGTTCATTATTCAATCTTAGTGAAATGACAGAGTCCATCTGTAAGTGATATTCATTTGCACTGAGAAAATTAATAGGAGTAATGGAAACACCATTACCCAGATCGTTGTCACCTAAGGCTTCTAGTTTTGTTAACTCCTAACGTATTTCCACTTGGAGAGATGGGTGTCATACGAAACAATGTCCACCTTTTTCCTCATAGTGATCATTGGTCTACATGCCTCCATTATTTCACTAAGAGGTCGAGAGAACACCCCATTCGAGGGAATAAAATGATCTTGCACTATAGAGAGGGAATATTGTTTGAGATCATGCAAGGAGAGCTCATCCTAGTCAATGTCAATAGACTCTGAGGATTGTCGAAGCTAGCATTGGAAAGGAGATAAAAAAAATTGTTGGCATCCATTTCAACATGCGAAGGAACTAGGATAGGACTGGAAGGTGAGAGTGTACTAAGGATATCAATCCATGCCTCCAAGCACCAATGACTAGGGATTTTGGAGGAAGAAAAGCCCCATTGAATCTTGGTGAGTAAGTGGATGATAAGTTTAGAATGCCCCTCTTCTATTAATTTCTAAAATAAAATTCTTTGATCAATTTGCAAGCCTTTAATGAAATAGTAAAGATCATCCACATTATTTGAGTTGATACCCAAGTGACCAAAGTAAACATGAAAAATATGACCATTACTATATCACAAGACTCCTCCATAACCTACAGGTCCAGGATTGTCCTTTGAAGCTCCATCAAAATCTAGTTCGATAAATCCCATAGGGGGAGGGGACCAACAGGAGGGAATCCAGGTTTTAGCAGGGAGAATTGGAGATGAGTGGGAAATAAGTGAAGAGGAGGATATCCATAGAGACAGAAAGGATTTTTCATTGGGGGGGAGGGGAATAAGATCATGAGGGCTCAACTTATCCTTGGAGATAGTCTTTGCGATGCTTTGTTTAATTTTTCTCCAGATGGTTTCCCATGGCTAAGATTCATCCTTAAATATTCTCCTTCTCCTCCCTCTCCAGGTTTCCCATAAGAAGAATCCAAGGAAAAGTTAACGCATGTGATTTACAATAGGACTAATAAAACAAACATCTCTTGAAGAAGATATAGTGGATCTGATAGAATTTTTATTGCGGTTTGATTCTCGAAACGCTATGGCTCCCTGGTCACAAAGAGAGTTTCTTTAAGAGTAGGTATTGAGGATATTATCCATTCTTTCTCCACTTTCTTTACACATTGAGAAGAGTTCAAGACCCTGAAAGCTATGTTTACATAAGTGATCCCATGTAAGGATTTTCCTATGAGCAGTATGCTAGAGGAAGGTTGAAACATTCGGCCAAAGGTTTCCTTTCCAAACTTTCTTCCATATTTTTTCATCGAGTAGGGTGCCATGATGGATGGAAAGGTGAGAAACCTCCTTAAGAGTAAAGTTACCTGCAGGGAAATAACCCCATTGAAGATTGTCTGGCTGAGTATTCACTTTAATTTTTCAATTTTCCAGCAGTTGTTGAAGGATTGAAAGAAGAGGACGATCTCTGATAGGGATGGGCTACAGGTCGAGATGCCGAATTTTCCATTTCCCTTTCGTTTGGTTGGATTTCCAATAATCCTTAACCTGGCTGCCATGAGTAGCTTGAAGAGAGAGAGTTTGAGGGTGTTCAATTGTTGATCTCTGTGAAATGTAGGGTGTTTCTTCCAAGAGTCTTCCCAAAATAGAGTTGATTGACCATTTTGTATCTTCCAAAAACTATGTTGTTGAATAGCATAGTTTCTGATAAGGGAGCCTCCATCATATGAATTAAATCCGGCTGATCAAAATTTTTAGCATATTTTTTCTTCCGAAGCTTGATCCATAGTTCCCTCTTTTGTTGTATCCATATCCACCATCTTTTTTATCCTAGAGTTTAATTGACAATCTAAGGATCTCTGAGGCCCAATTCTTTGTTCTCTTTGGGCTTAGAAATTATGTTCAATGCTATCAAAGAACATTTCTTTAAGTATTGGGAACCTTTCCATAGAAAATTCTTGTGCAGTCCTTTTATTGCTCTAATGATTATTTTAATAGTTGCTATGGTAGAGAAAAGATAGAGGGGGATAGATTGAAGAACAAGTCCTATAAGAACCAATCTTCCAAAAATATTGAGAGGTCTAAAGGTCCAACTGAATAATTTTGTATTGATTCTTGAAAGAAGAACTTCACAAGAATTGTTGTGAAATATTAAAGTGATAAAATGGGTGCCAAGGTATTTGGATGGAAGGGAGCTCTTGATAAAGCCAAGAATGTGGGTGGTGTTGAATTGGACAGGGAAGAGGGGTGTTGAAGAAAAAGAGTTTGGATTTTAGGTGGTTGATGGAGGTACCAAAATTTTCCATGAAATCATCCAACACTTTATTGAATGATCTAGCTTCACAAGAAGAGGGAGTTCAAATGAGAATTGTGTCATCCACAAACTAGTTATGTGTCAAGGGATCCCTCAAGTGATGAAGAGATATCTCATTGATCTTATGGCTAGCTAGTGTTTCTTTTAGATTGTGCCCAATCCCTTCATCCTTAAGGATGTAAAGAAAAGGGGAGAGGGGATCACCTTGCATGAATCCTCGAGAAGGAAAAAAAGGAGGGGAAGGAGAGCCATCAACTAGAATAAAAAATAAGGCGGATGATATTAGAGACAAAACCCATTAAAACCATTCTGGATGAAATCCAAAAGAAAGGAGTATTTCCTTAATGTTGTTCCAGTTGATCTTGTCAAACACCTTGGACATATCATGTTTTATCATTATGCCTGAAGTCCTAGTGTTTTTTAGGGAATGATCCACTTCAATAGCTAAGAGGATGCTATCCCAAATATGTCACCATTCCACATTACGAAAGGCTATGGGGAAGAATTTGCAGGGGTCGGCCACATTATCTTCCTTAGGAATGAGGGTGAGAAAGAAAAAATTAAATGATTGAAGGAATCCCATGATTCTTTGGGATTCCTACACTAGGGATAGAATTTCCCACTTAATGATAGACCAACAATGATGAAAGAAATCCAAGGTGAATCTATTAGGACTAGGGGCTTTACCAGTAACAAGACTTAAATTGGCTTGTTCAACTTTGGAAAGGGAGATGGGTCTCATGAGGCTAGAATTCCTCTCTTCATAGATTAAGAGAGGAATGTGTTGGGTGATGGAATGAATGGAATCTAATCGATTGATCTAAGGCTCAGTGAGCATTTCCTTAAAGAAAGAGGTTAATTATTGCTCAATATCAAAATGAAAGGTTATATTATTACCTTGCGATGAAGTGAGGTGTGTGATGCAGTTGAAATGCCTCCATTGGATCATAGAGCGATGAAATAATTTTGTGTTACACCCCCCCTCTTTCAACCATTATGCTTTTGAATTTTGTTGGCAAAGAATTTCCTCCTGCTTTTGTCTCTCGTCATGAAAGGGATTTTTCTTACTGAACAAGCTCAAGAGATCGACCAATGGAGATGATTTCTTGTTGAAGCATTTCCATTTGGTTATTTAGAATCCCTTGAGCTTGAAAAATGTCCCCAAAAATTGTCTTGTTCCAAAATTTAATGCACTTTTGGAGGCATTTGAAGGCATTTGAGATGTTGCAACCGGTACATAAGAGAGCGTTTTCTTTTTTGAGCCTCCTCCCACCAAATCTAGACATTGTCTAGACATTGTTGTGGAAATTAAGATGATGGAACCAACATTTCTCAAATCTGAAAGGATTCTTAAGATGTTTGCTAAGAGTTTATAAAGAAGGAAAAATTGGCCAATGATCGTATCCATTGGATGGAAGATTGGTAGATTCCATGTGTATTCCCGAGAGCATTAATGATTCAAAAATCAAGATTCGATTTAGTTTTCATTCTACTTGTTGTGAACCCCCTCGATGGTTATTCCAAGTAAAAGTGTCATCACTTGTTTCAATACCAATTAATTGATTATTATGAATGAAATCTTTGAACAACATATGATCCTGATATAGACTTATAATATCTCCTCTCTTTTCTGCTAGAGGGGTAATCAAGTTGAAATATCCCCACATTATCCAGAGATGGGGACGAACCTACTCAACTATGTGCTGCAATTATTGCAGACAAAGAAGCTTTTCCCGCAACCATTGCGGCCCATAGATATTAGTAATAAATACTTTTAAGTTCTTTCTCCTATCGGTTGAAAATATGTTGATATGTTATATTTGGTCCATAAAAAGTTCCAAACAAGGACTTCATTTGGATTCGAAAGAAGTGCAAGGCCATCGAGCATCGTTTGGATTCGAAAGAAGTGCAAGGCCATCGAGCATCTTACTTTCCATATCTTGGAGAGAGTGGTTTCTAGTTTTTACCTAGAACATTTAGTTTATTGAAGAAATATGATATCTGGTGATTCGACTGCAACTTGTTTCGTAAGAGTCGATTCTTAATATTACCGTCCAAACCTTTGATATTCGAGGAGATCAATTTCATGGATAATGTTAGGAGGGTTGAAAGGAATCCATGACGAGCGCATTCTCACCCGAGACTAGGATGTCACGACTTTCCTGTAAGATTTGTAACTTGTAATTTTTTTCTTTTCTCTTATATTTCTTTGGAACCTTTTTATGCTTAATTTTATTAGCTTGAATTCCAATATTAGGATGAGTCGAAGCTGAGCCGGAGGGTCCAGTGGGGTCCTTTCACTATTTATGAAGAATCTTCTTAATTCTTTGAAAGTGCTCCAGGGGAATAGATTGCATGTCCTGATGCCGAACTTCCTCCATGACACTTTGCATATCTATTCCATCGAGGACCATTTACTCTGTCTCAAAGTTCCGAGCTTCTTCCATTTCTTGAATTATGGGAGCATCTTATAGAGAGGGCATATCAGAGGAGTCCGCCGAGGTTTTGAGATGTTTCTTTTCATCGGGGAAGAGAGAAGGTTAGCACGATTTGCACGAATTAGGATTGTCAGATGAAACTTCCTTAATGATAGTGTCAAATTTGGGATGGAGAGAGTTCAAGGCTTCAATTTTTTTTTAAGATTAGGGTTTTTTTTTAAGATCCTTGAGGGCCATGCGAGACATGTTTTCGATTGGCTCGACGACAGGAGGGGACATTGATAAAACCTTCCTTGTTTTTTTCTTAATAAACTTTGGAAGGTTTGGGTGGGATAACTAAGGGGAAATAACGATATAAGTGACCGTTTTCATGAGGGATGGGGATAGATAAATTCATATAGATGCAGATGCATGCATAGGCGATGTATCGCGCTAGTTTTGTATCCTCAGAGAATTTAATAAAAGTACCCAGACTTTTGCAAATCCCGACAAGAACCTCTTCCTCCCAGTACTCGAGAGACTCACCCAAATGTGCAAAGGAAAAGTCTTCATTGTCTGGATTAAAGTTATCTTTCTAGTATCCAATGTGGAGGCCTCCTTAGCGAAAGAAATAGGGTCCTCCAAATATATGTTCCCTTTTCTTTTCATTTTAAAAAATCATTGTAAATAAACCATTCTAGCCTAATTTAATATCAATATGATAGGTGGGTTTCCAACGAGAGTTGATCCAAGCTAATAGATCTCTCTCAGTTCGCCAAATTCCAAGGAACTTAGGATGAATGCATGGTCCCTCATATATTGCACATACCCACTCATGTGACTTGGAAGTAATGGAGATGTTATCTAATTAT
>JASDQU010100912.1:156709-168764 GCA_032191745.1 Picea mariana | reverse complement strand
GGGGGGGGAATGCTTGAAGAAGTGGACAAATGAGCCAATGGATAAAGTTGTAAGTAGCTAGAGAAAAACCCTAGTGGTAACCCTCCATAAACATGCTAGATCCATCTAAATTAGAATCATTCCATCGAGTAATGAGGAGATATATTTTTAGTGGATTTTAACGTTAATTATATTCCCACTTTCACCTCCATTCCCACCATATTTTCTCAATTTTATCCCCCACCCCCACTTTATTTACCCACTTTCACCCCACCTCACCTTCACTTCGTTCTTCTATGTATGGTGGAGGTGGTGTGCAAATGAGAAAATAGTATTATTCTTTCTCACTTTCATCCTCCATCCCCAATAAGGGTGGGGTTGGAACCCCATTGTGTAAGTGGAAAAATAATATTTTGTAAACATAATATTGAATTTGAAATAAATGTTGATATGTAAATAAATATAATACATTTTTAAGGAAAATGATTTAAATATAAGAATTAAATTTTATATAAAGTTTAATGATATTAATTTTTTTAAAGAATTTAAATGAATTATAAATAAATAAATCATTTAAATAAAAGTAAATCTATATTCATTTATGATGATAATGATGATTAACTTCCATTGGAACCAATTGGTCTATCGAACCTTAAGAAGGCAAGACATTACTTTCATTTCTTTAAAATTGTATTTCTATGCTCAAAAAACATTGAGAGAAGTGTTCCAACATCACCATAGATTTGATGAATTAGGAGGTTAGGAAGGTCTGTACTGTGGAAGATATTTTTAAATTGGGATCTAATTTGGGAATAGGTAGGGAAATATAACAGGTACTATTTTTTTATCTTCAACCCTCTTAGTGTCACAAAGATGGAAGATTGTTTCATCCCATGGTGTTTTGAGAATCATCAAATACTCAGTTTCACTATGTAGCCCATGAGAGTTTGTTCTTATTTTAGCAATGCTGATTTTATTCTTTGCACTTGTCAAAACTATAGGTACCTTTGATATTCTAAATTAGGGTCGACCACATCCTTGTAGTATCTTAATTTCTTTTTATCCTCTAATTCTTTATCACACTACATATTCTCCTTAAATTGACAAGTGATAATATTTGTAATAATATTAGTATTTTGCATGATGGCTTGTTCGTGTATTTCCCAATGATTTATCCAAGATTTGGGATATTTATGCCATCCTCGCTTGAGTCGTTGGTGGTTTTGGATAGAGTTTGAATGAATTTTTGGGAGCCTCTTATTGTCCATCTTGTTTATCCTCTTCTTGTAAATTAGGTATCTAGTCATAGCAATGATCTCGATGGGGGGGAATGTTTCTTCTGTGAGAAGGATAGGATATTGTGTTTTCCCCTTAATTTTGACATTAAAAGTTATAAAAATATTTTTGATCTATTATTTCTCGAGGATTCTCTAGAGATACTACAACCCCAAACTTCACATCCATATAACATAACCAGAGTGATGAGAGTCTGAAAGAGACATTTTTTCTTATACAAAAGCAAATGGTCTACTGATTTCTAATTGTTTTCAAGCCCACAATAAGCTTTTCAGCCTCCACTTATCATCTCCTCAATGCTATAGCTCCAATTGAGATTGTGGTAAATATCAATTCCAAGATATTTGTATGAAGACACTTGAAATGGATTATTTTCATAACAAAATGAAGATGGATATATCACAATGAAATATAGAAAGATATTACAATAAACACAGAGATACAATAATGCAAATTCCTATTAATGAGAGAATGTACAAAAACTATAAAATTACATAGTGAATGACTTGCTAGAATGTGGCAGCTTATCTCTGAGAACAGATGTGATGGATACATTCATTGGCAAGAAGATGATGAAGTTTACAATGAGGCTCTAGAGGATTTTTAACATAAATAAAATCCAAAACCCTAATCCCAAAAGATGAAGCGCCAAAAGGTTTGGGGGCCCCGATGGGAGTAGTTGGTACATCAACTTCCCAAGGGCGTAATGTTTGCATACGATCTTCGTTTGGTGTGCACAACTCATTGGAAATGTATATTTGAGGACTACACATTTCTCCATAACACTCTGGATAAATCATACAGTGTGACTGGGGTGGGCCCCAAAAACGCTATTTAGGGCCTCAAAATGGCCCTAGAAGTTTACAACATGAAAGTCTATAGAAAAACTGTCAATGTAGAAACCCCTGTTTTGAGCCAGTGGAATAGGTGGGTGGCCACCAATTTCCTCCTGGATCAATCCTCCTGTCTTAGGAAAGCATTGGTGTCCATTGCATCAAGTCCCTAGGGAAGCTTTTGTTGAATCTAAACCTTGGTGACTTGCTTTCCTTGTTGAAGAAGTTGTCCAACTTAGATTGTTGAAGATTGTTATGAACCTATTGTTGGAGAGGTTGGATCCATTTAACCAATCTAGTTGCATGATATTCCTGAGTTGAGGAGGACTATGTTGGTGAATATGCAACAAGAAGAACATCAAGGGTTGTATCATAACTTGGTTTGACTGGGCAGTGTGGAGGCACCCCTATATGTGCAGAAGTAATATCTTGGTGCTCTTCTAAAATATTGTTGATATAATTTTTCTCGATAGAAGGGTCTTGTGTCGAGGCTTTAATGGTTGCAATGAACTTCTATTCTGACCATATTTTTAAGAGGATAAATTTTGTGGTATGAGAGATGACTTTGTGGCACTTTTTTGTTGGGATAGTAGTTAGAACTACCTCTCGTATAATGTAGGCCTGACCCCCCAGAGTATCAATGAAGCTACGGGGTCAAGACTCATAAACAACATGACTCCTCCACATATATGGCTCGACTAACAAAAAATCACAAACTTCCACCGGGGAAACAACACACAATAGCTCATCCTTGAAGGGATTGACGTCGTATGACAAGTGACACTACTAGTTGACACAAATATCTCATCCATGGCGGAGCCATACGATGTTGTATGGATGTGTGTGTTGTGTTGTCAGTAAATCCAACTTCTTGATGACCTCTAATGAGATGAGATTATTGTCTTTCGATATAAACAATAAAATTCAATGGGGTTCCCTTCACCCACATATGTGAATGGAAAAGGTGACCCCCCTCCTCAGGATCCTCTAGTTGTTCTAGTTGGATTGTTTCGATCGCAACAATAATAGTGGGTTGTGCATCAATTATTTGTCTCCTTTTATTATTTTATATATCAGAGTTTGAGTTGAGGGTCATATTTTCTTATTTTATCTCAACCAACCATGACTGTTTCGAGCGACGTTGATTAGTGTTGTCTCAAGGGATTTTATGGAAGTCACATTGCTTCCCAGTGTCCTTCTTCATCTTCTTGTTTCCCTTCTCTTCTTGTGGCTTGGACTGGTTTTCTTGAGGTTGGCTATTTTTTGGATTAGGGTTTCATTTACCATACTTTGATTGTTGCGGATTTACATACCCAAATTCCCACTTGTTTAGGTGCTTAAATTTCTACTCAATTTTGATGTCATATCGATAAGTTGCTTGCAGTGATGACATGTCCATAAAATTTATTTTAGTTTAGATGTACTAGTGTAGATCCCCGTAGTGTTTCAAAACTAGATGTTGCTCATAGTCCTTGATACCTGTCTTGGTGTGCAAGGTATGGCAGATATTTGTGAACTATGGCACTGTTTGGTCCCTCTTTTGATTCAACATGGTCCATAGCATGTACTGTTCATCATAGTTTCCCATAGGGTAATATATCTCCTTGACCACATCCATAAAAAAATACCAAGTGGGCTCGGCCCCAAATATTCCAGACTCCTCTATGGAATTTTTCTCCTAGTAATTTTCCCACCAAATTTTCGAAAATGTGATCTTTTCTATATCTGAAAAAGTGTGAATAAAGAAATAACCTTCTGGAAAATTTAACCATTTTTCCAATGCATTTGCATTGATATGGCCTTCAAATAGATAAATATCAAAATTAACTTGTGCCTTGAATGGGGTAACATTTCCAAAGACACTACTTGACGAAGACGTGCCTGTTATTGTCAAAAATCATTCAAGGATTTGTGAAAAATTCTCGAGCATCTCGTTCCTCTATTTCCTGAGGGGTTTCGCGAGAAACAACTTGATGGGAGATTATGCTTCCTCGTATCTCTTCTCTTCCACCATGGGAGGTTGCTTGGGAAGGTGAGAGTGTTTTTCCTCAAGAGAAACTAGCTCAAGATCCAACTCTCTATACCTTCACCTCGTCAGGGACATGCACTAAGAAATGAAAAGGAGTAACATGCTCTGATACCATTGATCTAGATTATTTTTCGAATGAAATGAAGACAAAAATATAACAATGAAATATATAGAGATATTGCAATAAACAAATAGATACAGTAATGGTCATTTTTTATTAATGAGAGAATGTACAAAAACTGTAAAATTATAGAGTGAATGACTTGCTAGAATGGTGGTAGCCTATCTCTGAGAAGAGATGTGATGGATATGCTCATTCACAAGAAGACAATGATGTTTAAAATGAGGCTCTAGAGTCATTTTTAACATAAATAAAATCTAAAACCCTAACCCTGGAAGATGAAACACCAAAAGGTTTGCGGGCCCCGATGGGGGTAGTTGTTACATAAACTTCCCAAGGGTGTAACTTTTGCATACGATCTTTGTTTGGGGTGAATGATAGCTCGTTGGAAAGGTTTATATGAGGTATCAATTTTTTTTTTATCACGCTCATGTTATAGTCTACGATGTGACTATGGAGGACCCAAAAAGCATTGTTTAGGGCCTCAAAACAACCCTAAAAGTTTAGGGCCCGAAACGCTGTAGAAAAACTTCCAAGGTGGAAACACCTATTTTGAGCTAGTGGAATGGGTGGGTGGCCATCATTTTTCTCCTGGATCATAACTTCCTCCAAGCTATTGTTTTCATATACCAAATTGTTTTAGGTATTCCTTTTGAATTTAATTATTGTAACCTTTGTTTTGTTAGTGTTCACATTCATCCATGTACTATATAAAAAATCATTAAGGATTATACGTTGTTTACCAGGATCATAGGGACTCTTCTCCATAAGACCAATATCATCAACATAAACAAGAAGGATGATAACTATACTAGTGAGAATCGACCAACACAACTTCATCTTCCAAACAATCTTCTAAAGATCAATTTCTTTTTAAAAAAAAACTATTATTAATATAATATTAACATCAACTTTATTTTTTGTTTCAAATTTGTACTTATATGGATATTAATTTTATTAAGGTAATATATTTCTCAATACTATAAATACATCTTACCTATTTCCATGCAATAACTAATAATATAATAAAATAAATATCATAGTGTTCTATTATTTTATTTAATCAAATAAATGACTACCATTTAAATAAACTAAAATCAAATGATTTTTTTTTAATTTCCTGATTCATTTTTATATTGAAACATATTTTTGTCCATCAACATGTTCATCGTTGTAATAAATTATTTTTTCTTTCACGAATAAATCATAATTTTTTATTTATTAAAAATTTTAAAAAGAGGTTGCATGGTGTAAATACTACAGCATTCATAAAAATCAATAAATTAGAGAATCAATACATAATTATCATATAAATAAATAAGATTAAGAATGAGTGTCGAGTATTAATGCGGAAAATAATTCTTAATCATGTCTTTCTTCCTTTTCTTTGTTTTAAACCCATTCCAATTCGTTAGAGAAGGTTCCACGGTGACTAATTATAAATAGAACTTCATATTTCTAGGATTCATATTGAGTGCCAAATGTTTTTATAATTACATATATTAGATTTATGAATTTTATTCATTCCTCTTGATGGGACTTTCTTTACAACTATTTTTGTTGAAAGGATAATCTCAATATTCATGTCTTCCACTCTATTCTTTGAGGGGAGGTTTGCTTTCTCATTCTATACTTGTGGAACATTATAGATATCATTATTTGGAAATATTGCTTTTTGATTTTTTTCATTCTAATCATCTTCATCATTTTAGAACGTTTCTCATATAATTATTAACATTTTCATTTGCTTTGTTTTTTTTACGTTTTGTGAGTGATCACATGGTCAGGGATAACAATGCTAAATATTTCCTATTTGTTGGAAGATATGACACCAAAAAGTTGTATTCCCATATTTCAAAGCCTAATTCCATCTCTAATTTTTTTTTTTTAAGTATCATCTTGCATAGTAGACCTTCACTAATGTTGATATCAATACATATTTATACATATATGAAAACAACGAACTTAATTCAATTAATATTTATTTTTAGGTATTCTCCCAAGGTATTCCTAATCTATTCAAAGGTTGACAAATGTCAAAAGTGTATAGGTAGATTTGGGAGAAGAACCTATACTTGAATTCTTGTGACAAACATAGTGGGAGGATCAATGTTGAGAAACCATGTGGTATAAAAAATTCCTGATCTTTCCTAAAACTATGGGTTATCTTGAGAAACTTTCTAATAACAATAAATGTTTTAACTTCTAATAATAAAAAAACCCTTGCAGAATAAATATTCATCATAGCCTTTTCTAAGTTGAATAAAGCAACTAGTTCAACTCTAATGTAGAAGGCCATAAGCCATTGAATCTATAGATTACCATAAATAATTCATAATAATGAGAGTAGGTTTGTGAATAACTATTTTGATACCTTTATTAATGAAACCTCTTTTCATTTTTGCATGATATATGTACTAGGAAAATGTGGTTTCAGAGCCACCAAGACAGAGAGGTTTATTTTTTACTACATTGTTTAAAGTATAAGGATTTGATGATGAAAGTGATACAATTCCCATTTATCTTCAGAGAAGATGGAAAACCAAACCAATATTTGCATCTTTCCACAGGCAATAGTCAAACAACTAACAAATGTCATAAAATTGCTTACATGTAAACAAAAGTTACTTATAGTGTATAAGGATCTCATGAACGATCTTTTTTATTTATTTATGTCTACCACTAAATATATGGAATTAACGAACAATATTATTGTTTTCCCAATGAGAAAATTTATCATGATTTGAAAGATTTCATTGATGTTAAAAGCTTATTGGATTTAAACTGATCTGAAATTTTCTTTGATATCAATCCTTTCTTCAAACACTTTTCATCCAATCATTTTTCCAAACAATTTATATTCATCCTCTAATTTCCAACATACATATTTGTGAGTATATTATCTTAAAATTCTTCTAAACAAGTTGTATCACATCTACAAAGAGATATAAGAATCCCATAATAAATGGAAAAAAAGTGGTTCCATTGATGATCCTCAACACATCCATAGATCAACATCCCTCATCACCTTAATTTGGAAGTCATTGAAATAGGTAGTGAAAATAACAACAAGATGCTTCAGATGTTGTCCAAGAAAATATTTGATGATCTATTTCATCTTGGTGAGCACCTTGGACGATATTTCCTCGGGGGAGAATTTCTTAATCTCACCTTTATAAGTGACCTCGATCATGTGCTTATTGTTGAGGTAGAGAAATACCTTGAAGGAATATTGTTTCATTCCTCTTTAGGTAGAGGCATCGATAAGGTACTTTCCAAATAGTCTTGTGGCATCAAAGACCATGTTCTAAGGGTTTAGGATTCATGGCCACCCGATTGTTCACAATGTTCTTGTGACACATAAACTTGGTAATAAAACCCCTCATATAGAAGTAGGAATAATTATGCTCTATTTTGTACGTTGGAATACATTGGAATATATCTTTCTCGACTAGAAGTTTTTATTTAATTTTGCTGAAAATATTGTCCAGAATTCTGAAGAATTGTTGGAAGTGTAGATATCTATTATTGATTTTTCACATTCTAAGTGAAGCAAGGAAATTTTATGGCATTAAATCCATTTATGTATTCAAAAATATGATTTCAACAATGAAAATTTGTAATTTTATAAAAAATTATATCAACATACTCTAGTTAGGATTTTCGTAAAAATACAACTTGTGCAATAGTTAGACTTCTTCAATATTTTTTGGTCATCATATCTATATATACCCTATCTTACCTTCATGATTTCAACAATGAAAATTTGTAATTTTATCAAAAATTATATCAACATACTTTAGTTAGGATTTCCGTAAAAATACAAATTGTGCAATAGTTAGACTTCTTCAATATTTTTTGTTCATCATATCTATATATACCCTGTCTTACCTTCATAATAGAAAAAAATTCAAACATTTCCACATGATTTTGTTTACCATATGTCTCTAAAAATTTATATATGTGAATTTTTCTTTCAATGATATGCATTGAAGTAATTGAAATAATTTATTAATCTTATGTTTTTAATGATAATAATAATGTCGTTATTTTTTAATGTCATATTGTGGTGTCATTATATATATATAAAGAGAGAGAGAGAGGGAGAGGTGCTAAAATTTATTATAAATAAGTTCTTACTAGATAATAAGGAAAAGTATGACTAGTTTCTATACATAAATATTAGTTGAATCATTGTCATTGTTCAAATAAGACCACACTACTTAAAATGACTCTTTGGTGGTCCATAACGGGGAGATGCTTACTCAGGTGAGATGCCTCTAGGTTTTCGGTCACTAACCTCTTTCCTTAAGTCTAAGTACAAAGATCTCTTAGCCATCCACAAGTAAGTTAGTGTCCTATGTTATTCAATGATTAGTCTCTAATAGAAGAATCATGTACTTAGAAGTAACATCTATTTGTAATTCAATACATGAGACCCTATTACAACAATTTGTTTGTTTTTGGCCCTTTGTGATAAGGTTAGAAGGGTAGATGCCCCTTGAGATAGAGGTTCCACCCCATTAAGCTTGAAGACATCTTAGTCCTTTCTATATCATAAGTTTCCAACCTAATTTAAACCTAAGCCTCACCTAGATAATTCCAGTGTGTTACCCATTCCTCTAAATCTTAGAAAAAAGATATTTCTTTTATTCATGTCATATTTAATTAATATTAAAAATTAATATTTATTATTCTTAAATCTTTCAATAATATTTATTAAAGGTAGTTTTTAATACTATTTAATTTTAATTGTATTTATAAATAATAGTTAGTAAAGTTAATAAACAATAGCCATTGTATTTTTTATTAATTTATAACTAAATTACCATAAATTTTATTACTATTATTATTCTTTTTGTTTAAAAAATAATAATAATAATTACAAGCTCTTACATTACATTTCACTATAGATGCTTTTAATAGAAAAATTATTTGGTGCAAAAACTTATTATAAATAAGTTTTTAATTTATATAGTAATTACAATAATAAATAGTTTCTATACATAAATGTTAGTTGATTTATTATCATTGTTCAAATAAGACCACACTACTTAAAATGACTTTTTGGTGGTCCATAATCGGGAGAGCTCACTCAAGTAAGATGTCTCTAGGTTTTGAGTCATTAACCTCTTTCCTTAAGTCTAGGTACATAGAGCTCTTAGCCATCTAAAAGTAAGTTATTGTCCCATGCTATTCATTGATGAGGCTCTAATAGAAGGATCATGTACTTAGAAGTAACGTCTATCTGTAATTCAATACATAAGACCCTATTACAATAGAGGTTCCACCCCAGTCAATCCTTTCTATGTCATAAGTTTCGTGTTAATTGTTATCTTGCAAACGCTAGTCTGGGGTTATAGTTGAAGCCAACCAGATTTAAACCTAGGCCTCACATATTCTTCTAGATCTTAAAAAAAAGACATTCTTTCATTAATGTAATATTATTTAATATTAAAAATTAATGTTTATTATTCTTAAATCCTTCAATAATATTCTTAAAAGAATTTTTTAATATTATTTAATTTTAATTGTATTTAAAAATAATAGTTAGTAAAGATAATAACCATTATAATTTTTATTATTTCATAACTAAATTACGAAAAATGTTATTACTTTTGTTTAAAAAATAATAATAATAATTTCAAGCTCTTACATTTCACTATTAATTGGTCATTTTTAACTGGGCTATTTTCTATATAGGTTCGAGTGAAAATCCTAACATAATATATTACTGTAAACCATGATATATGATGTGTTTTTAACGGGTGTATTTTCATTAATGATAATTTGAAAAGCTCAAGATTTGGGCCTCAGTTTTAACAAAACTTTAAAATGATGGTAGAGCTGGTTAAAAATAATAATTTAAAAACACTATATTGTAGTAGATTTGTATTACTGTTTAAACATAACCGTTTTAAAATCTATTAATCTTCATTATTTTATAAGAATTACTGATTTTCCCGTGTCTCAAAGAACGTTCTTCATCATATTGATTTAAATTTTTTGTTATTCATTATAATAAAAAACGTATGTTTATCAATTTAGTAAAAGACTTGACGATAAAACCAGTTGTCTTTGATAATTCCTTGTGAATGATTAATATTAGAAAATTTTAACAGACTTAGAATTCAACGATATTTATCTTTCATAATTCCGTGTAACTGATGTTTAATATTAAACGGTTTTAGAAACGCAGAATTCAACGATTTGTGCTTCATAGGTACTGAGGATTGATGTTTAATATTAAAAGACTTTATTGGGTAAGCGCAGCATTCAAACTTGGAGTTGACGCATTTGAAGGGAAAGGTTGAAAGCTTACAAAGATTGAAAAGGTAATATTTTTGACGAATATAAATGACAAGTATTTTTTTCATCATAAATTTAAAATGTTAAACTGCGTGCAGGCAGCTTTTGGGTGAAGACCTTGATTCACTAAGTGTGAAGGAGTTGCAACAACTAGAAGAGCAACTTGAAGGAGGATTAAAACAGGTCACATCAAAAAAGGTAATTGAAATCATTATTGTGTGAAATTTATAGATGATATTTAATTTTAAGTGATGATATCTGATATTGATGCTAGCATTAAATATTTAGGTATAATATTAATTTAAAATTAAAAAATTACAATTAAAACTGTTTATCCCATTTATAAAATATGTATTGAAAATATTTAAAACATTTTCGTGTAAAAGAATCCTTAAATATGTGAAATGATTAAAACACAGTTTATTTATAAAACATCTATTGAAAATATCTAAAACATTTTGGTATAAAAGAATCATGTGAAATGATTAAAATACAGTTTCTAAAACATTTTGGTATAAAAAAATCATGTGAAATGATTAAAATACAGTTTGTTGATCTTGTTTTTTTTCTTAACTAAAACATAGTATATTTATGTAAAGTTAATTTTATTGTTATAGATTGTGTTTTCTTACCTTGAAAAAGGAGTGTTAATTGTGAAATGATTAAAATACAGTTTGTTGAGAATATAATATACTTATTAAAGCTAATTTTGTTGTTCTCTATTGTGTTTTCTTATCTTGAAAATAGAATGTTAAATGATAGTTTTTAATATGAGATGTTAAACCTGAAATAATATTTTATATTTTGTTGTTCTCCATTGTGTTTTCTTACCTTAAAAATAGAATGTTTTTAATATGAGATGTTAAACCTGAAATAATATTTTATATATTAAAAAAATATTAATAATAAAAATTAATATAGAGTAAAATAGAAAATGAAAAATATACTTAATTTAATGTACATTTTACTAATACATATTTATTATCATATACATGGTCTATATTGATAAAACACTTAAAATTGATTTTTGTAATATGTGAAGTGTAAATGTTTATGTGCATTATATCATGTGTTAAGTGTAGTTCATTTGTATGTTTTATAGTTTTTGAAGGATGCTTCTTTTAATGTATAATGCATTAAAAATTTTATTGTATAAGAATTAACAATTATATTTAAAAAAATATATTATATGTTAATATATTTATATTTATAAAATAAATATAAGTATATAGATGAATTATTGTATAATTATAATAAATATTTTATTAAAAATATTATATTTTATAATGTATATATAATTAAAGTTAAATATATTTTTATATTTAATATTTTTTAAAATTTAGGTTTAAGATAATTGGTATTAAAGGAATTTCAATCTCTTGTATTTGTAAACGAGAAGATGGTCTTAAATATCAAGTCTATGTAAGGAGAGTTTAAAATTATAGGTAAGAAAAGATTCTCACTAAAGTAACCTTTACATCATGTGAC
>JASDQU010100912.1:72434-129310 GCA_032191745.1 Picea mariana | reverse complement strand
CTGCCAAAGTGGGGGATCTTCATCACATTTAAGATGGAGGACCTTGCAATATCCTTAATTCATGGTTGGGGGACTATATTCATCTTCTTTATATCGTCTTGGTTAGGTATAAATGTGGTGTGAGTAGTCCATAATTCTTTCTGTCTCCAACGTTGAAATCGATGATCTTAAGTTGAGGGATCAGTACTAGATGCGGTTCGACTACGCGTATCCCCTTCGAGAGGTATGTAGTGATGAGCGTGTACTCAAAGTCACGCGATACACTATCATGACTAACCGCGCCAGCCAGAGGTGAGATATAGTCGAGCAATACCAATGGGATCACCTTCGCGTTCGCCAAGTCGTCACGGTGCCTGCTTCTTTTCTCAGTCATTGTTCGACTAGATCGATGTGCAGGCGAGGGGGAGGCTTACAATCCAACCATCGATGAGGCTTGTACTCCTACGAACATGACCTTCTCATCCATAAGGTTGATCAATATTTCTTCTACCAATTTCTCTACTACGCTAAGGTCATCTGACATGCATGCTTGTAAAAAAATAACTTGGGTAAGTAACTGAACACTGAAGGTAAGAAAAATGGGTGGCGAGGTCTCAAAATCACAACGGGATAGAAATAATTTCTCTGTTAGCTCAGATAATCACAATTTGCAAAACTGTCCCTGCTGAGGCATTCGACGGATTAAATAAACAATGTCATAACGGGTTCCTCCAACAGATCGAAAATCCTCAATCAATATGATTCCATCCATTATGGCGTCATCCAAAAGGTCCAATGGCGATCTTTTCGGTAATAGCTATGTTTCTATCCATTCCGGAGTGTCGTTCTAATGGTTGGGATGCCTCCAACGATCATATTTCTTTGCCATGGAGAAGTTCCAGTCTATGTTGTTCTTTTATTTCGACGAGGTTCTAGTTCTATAAGTCTTCTTTGTGCGAAGTCCTCTCTAGAACTTCCTACAATTTTTCTAACTTTTCTTTCTTCTTACTGATCTTTCTGGCCTTCTTTCCTATGATATGAGTCTCTGGGTTCCTTTTTCCATTCTAATTCTTATTTTCTCCTAGTAAAGGGACTTCACATTATTGAGGGCCTTTCAAAGGGTTCGAGTATAGTACCTCCTTTCTTACTTCTTCTGGGGTAGTTTCTCTCTCTTCTCTCCTGCATGGATAGGTTCTGTAAGCCTTCCTGTGTTTCAACCTCGACAGCCTTCTGTTGTTTCGACTTGTCCTCTTGTTCTTGTATTGGTCTCGCTATTTTTCTGGTTATGAATTCCCTTAATTCTTTCTTTTTTCTGTTCTATGGCTTCTTCTTCTTCTTTTCTTCGGATCTGATCTTTCTCAATCCCAACATTTCCTAAAAAAAGTGCAAAAGGGGCATTTTTATCAACAAACTTAATGACCTCAAATTCTTCTTCAGTCGATGTTCCATGAGCAATCATAGTTACATGAGTAAGTCTTCCACATAAGGTTATCATCTTTCCTTTAAAAAATCTTATCCCTCAAAATGAAGGAATCATAGCAGGCTTTCCCAAAATTTCCCAAGTGCTTTCTGGCACGATATTCACCTGTGTTTCTTCATCTAATACACAGTCTATGTCAAAGTCTCCTATTATTTTTTCTATGCACTCCTTCTCTTTTAAGATCTTTGGTAAACTGATGTCTCTGTGATCATTCAATGTTTCTTTCATCTATAATAACATAGTCTTCGATTATTTCTGGTTCTCTAGCATATCCTTGGTTTCTTGACCTTCTTCACGGTTCACTTGTCTCAAATTCATCTTTTCAACTTTAGAAATCATTCTAGGGAAATCCAAAACCTCATGACCAACAAGTTTACAACAAAGACAAATAGGAACTCCACCAAGGCATTCCTTAGAAAGATGTCCTGGTATTCTGCAATTATAACATAGTGTCAATCCTCTCTTTCTTTAGAACGATCCCCAACCTTTTTTTTATTGCGCACTAGGATCATAGTGATGGACCTACAATATGCACAAATTCTTTCTAGGATCCTACATCCACTTGTTAGTCCAAATTTTTTTTCTATGCATAGGAATAGCATACCTTTCACTAACTCTATCAAATTTATTTAGATCAACTCTTTCTTCTAGTCGTGCCCTAGTTTTCAGACTAGGACAAGATCTATCAAACATACCTAGATTCATACTTTCGAAGAAAAAATTTCCACTTATCTTACCTTTACCAGAGCACAAAGCTTTAAGATCTTACCTCTTTTCTTCAGATCGGGCTTCTCTTTCTTATCATGAAGCTTCACAAGTCAAGTAGATTACTGTGCACTACAACATCAGATCTACGCACAAATCTTTCTCTTTTCTTCAATTCCTAGCAATCACAGTTTCAAGTCCCAACAACATTCATCACATTGTAAAGAACTAAGAATTCATAGATATATCTATCATCCATAAAAAAAAGCGCACTAAGAAAATCAACACATAAATAACATGAACATTATAACATAAATCACATCGACACAATATATACGTGGTTCAACCCAATGTGGGGCTACATCCACCAACTCTTCTTCTTTTCTTATTAGTCTCCTTCAATATTATTATAGGCATAGAGCCATAGATCCAAATCCGTAAAGGACATAAGATCTGTGCGCACCTAGCCAGATCCTCCTTTCCCGAGTTAGGTCAAAGAAAAAATCTTTACACAGTCCATCTGCACAAAGCACTTACAATATGCTTACACTTAGATCTGCAATCCTTAACACATCTTCTTGCACATAGATAACACTAGAACTTAGCACACTGGCGCTTTCTTACTTCGCCTAGCTACTTATTTATACATTACAAAAGATGCCTAAGCATGGGTAAACCCATGGGCCAACATCCCATACCCGTTACATAAATCATAAAACCCAAAAATCCCGTAAAAAGGGATAGATATTGTGATCTTTGCTTCACCTGGGCACTCCATCTTCGACCAGCCTGTCGAAGTCCCAAAAATGGTCAAACATGACCAATGTTTCCACAAAACTTGGTCGAGGGCCAATAGTGCCTTTGAAATATCTAATGTTGGGCGCAGGCCAATTTTGAGGAAAAGCCCATCTTTTGGAAGATAAATCTTAATTTGGAAAAAGACAACTGGAAGGAAAGTTAACATGTGAGAGGGAAAGTTGCATGCCAAGAAGGAAAGCATGAAAGGAGTGCATGCAAGAAATCCTAACCACATTAGGGATAGGGTTTTTGTAAGAGATTGTAATGGTTGATAAGATAAAATTTAGTATAAATAACTACCTAGGAGGTCTAGGTAAAGGCTCCTAAGTTTCGTTTTGGTCGTTTAACGAAACTATGGTAAGACCTAGTACCATTTTTGTAAGGTTTTGAGCTGTAGGAGAGTCAAGTAGCTATATCTTGAGGGTTATATTGCAAACTGAGGATCCCAATGTGATCTAGTCAACTGGATAAAGGATTGTTGAACCTGTTTTGAGATTGTATGATTGGAATTGTAGTGTGCGCGACACCATCTATTACAAAATTCTAAATAAAAGAGCATAAGAAGCCAGATCTTTGTGGACATAGACCAGGAAGGGGTGAACCATGGCAACACATGTGTTATGTGTTGGGATTGATTGCATGTTACCTTCTGTAAGTATTTAGACTATGAATGGATGAATGGATAAATATGTGAGATCTATTATAGGTTATATCTGTTAGAATTCATGCATAGATTTAAGAGATAAAAGAATATTAAGATTAATATAAATAACAACCAGGACAAGGCCTGAGAATATTAATTGCAATCCAAGATCCCCACTCTTTCCTAGAATGAAAGCATCTGAGCGTTGCATTCACCCATAGGACTATCTTAGGTGATATTATGCAATACATTATGACTGTTGTGTTTCCTTCTGGTATACAAGGAGGGCCTATAGTTTTAGGGTTTTTTTTTGGAAACCTATTGAGATATGAACCTATGTCAAACCAAGAGTAGGAAGAGAGAGTAGTAACCAAAAAATGGTTTTGTTTTCGGCTGGAACTACATGGGATTGAGTAAGTGGGATCCGTTAAATAATTTTGAAGAGGATGAAGGAATAAAAAGGAATGATCAAACCATGGAATCCAACGAAGGAAGATATTGAAAGCTGGTTGAAAAAAAAATATCTTGAATTTGTGCAGAAGGATAATAGAAACCCTAAATTAACACCGTGAAAATATCCTTACAAGTATGTGTTTAGCAACTTACATGATGTATTTTTCTGTGATTTCCCTCATGTGTTGCAGGAGTGGCTATTGAGGTTGAAAGAAAAACAACCTACGAATAAAATTAGACAACTCAAGTGGAATCATGTGGATATGATGCATTTACAACAAGTTAACAACAAATTCATGCGACAAGAAGATTTTTGGCTAGACAATATTGTTGTAGGGGTTATCACATAATTTGCAGTAGATACTGCGAAGTCTTACAACACAACATAGTAAGATTTCCTGAAGGGACACAGAGGTAGGTATATTAGATCGCTCCATACTTGAATCAATATCTTACTGTATAACAAAGGTGTGATGTCTATTAAAGAAGACAACTAAACTTCCCTGCGTGCATGGGGGAAGGGGGGGAAGCATTGACAAAAGGTGGAGAAATGGAGGAAGAGATGGATAAGGGAAAAAAGGAGGAGGCCATGGACTCAATCATGATGGAGGAATATAAGATCAAGAATATCATGGAAACAATTGGAAAAATGTGCAGTGGAGTACCCTACCAATATAAGATGAATAATAAGAAGAGAGACATAGCAGATAGAGAGGGCTTGGAAAGTGATGAATAAGAGGTAGAGAATCTTTGGGATGTGGAGCATATTGAGGAAATCTTGCATGCAACATATGGAAGGAATACAAGAGGTCCAAGGGAAGGAACATAAGGCATAATTCTTATCCATGTCAGTCTCAGTGTGGAACCCATAACCCCGTGTGCAAATAATACACCAGGAAGAACACCACCATTTAAAAAATTGAATTTTAGTGGAAGAAAGATAGTAGGAAGTACATCTATCCAAGGAGCAACAACTAGAGGATCCAGTTCAAGAAGTAGTAATCAAGTATATACACCACACAGAGGTAGTATTTCATCACAATCTAAGAGGGCAGGACATGAACCCACCATTAGGTTACCATAATTTTGGGTAAAGGCATTTGAGGACCCCTAAAATCATTTATTTATCTATGAGAAGATTTGGGAAGAAAAGCATATCACAGATGAGGATACAAAACTTGCGCAGTTAGCTATCACGTTAAGAGACCACGCACTGGATTAGTAAATGAGTCTAGACATAAACAGTCCACCACAGACAACATAGACTAATGAAGATTTCAATAAGTTATTGATAAATGAATTTCAAAAGCCTATTTCAGAAGATCAGTACATGAATGAGATGATTGAAATCAGACAGAAACTAGTTGAGTCTGTTTGGGAGATTGATCAAAGGTTCAAACTTTTAAAGGGAAATCGAAGTATGTCATGACCGATATGCATCATAGACATCTCTTTGTGAATTCACTGCTCAACTGAAATACCCTTTTAGGAAATAGAGGTTTCAAACTCAGGTAGAGGCTCTAAAGGCATCGCTGCAACTGGAAGACAAACATTATCAGAAGATAGATCCAACAATAGAACAGATAAAGGGGGACCTAAAGAACCTCACATTTAAACTAAACCAGAATCAGAGCAAAGAGAAAAGATAATTTTTTTGGTGTACCACATGAAGTACATAAGGACACCACAAGAATGAGTGGCCAACGTTCGCGCAGTACATGGAAATGGGGATACCAAACCCTTTTCTAATGGGAGGACCATGGTGTGAGATATGTAAAAAACATGAGCATGATCCATATCATTGTTCAATGATGAATAACTACCAGACAACACCCAATAATTCATACTGCATTTCTTTCAAATCAGTAGGTGATGATGATGAAATTCCCTCCTTAATGGACCACACCAATGAAACACAATCTGTAGAGAAAATAAGTACCATAAATACCTTTCTGTGATCCTGTGTTAAATTACTGAATGATCCATCATATGTTAAAGTTTTTCAAGATATTTTAGAAATATGTAACACAGAGGAAGAGAGAAAGTTAGAACAAAAAACAGTCAATCACCTTCATACAAGAAGGAGGACAAGCAGAGAATTCAGACTAAATGCCAACATTGGAGATTTCAATATGGGGGGTATCATACTGAATTTAGGCTCTGAGTTAAACATGATACCCAAGAAGACATGAAAATGTATGGGAGAGACCACCTTAGTCTACTCACCTGTTCAGTTGATGTTAGAAAACCAACATAGAGTTCTACCAATTGGAACGATAAAAAGTGTGACAGTAGATCTCGATGGAGTGCACACTAAGGCAAACTTTGAAGTGATAGAAATAGTGGATGGCACAACACCTTATCCAAAATTACTTGGAATGTATTGGGGATTTGATAACCAAGACATAATCAACTTCAATACAAGGAATATAACATTTGAATCAGGAGAATCTAGATTTGTTGCACCATTAGACCCATCAAAAGGATAAAGGTTTGTAGATCCCACTTGCTTGGATCTGGAGGAAATCAACTAGTTATACAGAACCACCGCATGTGAAGAAGATTATGTGAACCCAACTATAGATGGGGTACTTAGTTGGATGAGCATCACATCATGTGTTTTTTATTCAAATACAGGTTTGGATAATTGGCAATAGACGTTACATGAAGTGTCTACAAGAAGGCGCACAAGGATAGACTGTTCAGTAAGATGGGTGGGTACAAAGATTAGAGAACCTCCTAGTTTTCATGGCATAAATTACTTAGAATAATTTCTAACAAGATACAAGGATGAAGTGTTATAGAATTAGAGGCTCTTATCCCTCGGTATTTCACTCAAGGAAACACCTGCAAGATGGTGGGGTGTGCACAAAGGAACAGTTAAGTACTGGTACCAATGTAGGCAACTATTTCGCATTAGATTCAACGTAGAACAAGGGAGCAATAAGATGAAGAGATATGATGGACATGGGACACCAGAAGAAAATTTGGAGAGACGAATAACACTATGGAGGATGACAACACCAAAGGAATGGCCTCATCACTTCATCAACACATTGGAAGGGATACCAAAAAACTAGTATGTAGACTAGGAACTGCACAGAGGCACTACAAAATGGATAGCATTACAACATAATTTTATAGTAACCTTCTCATTTGAACATGAGAACCCTAACATGGATTCAACACTGGAGAAGATAAGACTGTGTGATATTCATTGATGAATCAGAGGTTGAACTCATGAAAAATACCAACAACAGAATAGGAAGATAGTGAAAGAACTATTGTCATGTTATCATGTTGAGGAATTCATCCCCGGTGGGGTAAAAAGTAACTATAGGTTGGTGAAGAAGGTGGGTAGTAAGTAGAGTAGGTAAAATATGGAGTCATAATTCCTAACAAGTATCTATCTGGAATCATGTCCCAATCCTAAAAGAGAAATAATGGTACACACTAAGCATTCATGCTTGAATAACTAGGTTGGCACATAAGTATGCAGATAAGTGGGGGGTTCTGGTTGATAAAAACCATATCCAAATGTGCATGTGTTTTATAAAGAAGGACCTCATGTTTAGGGGGTCCCAGTCATATTTCCCATTGGGGTTGATAACTATAATTTGTCTTGTCCCAAATCGATGATTTACAGTGCCAGATGAAGATGACCCGTGTAACATTCAAATTAAAAAAATCAGAGGAGAAAGAGAGGTGGAAAGTCCATCCCTAGAGTCAGAAGTATTTGTTGCACCTATCAAGGTGAAGAAATTCAACATTGGGACAACTGAGAATCCCAAAATGGCCAGCATTGAAGACTAATGGGATGAAAAAATAGTATAAAGGATAACAGAGTTATTGTGTGTGTACAGTGACCTATTACCAACAACCTTTTCAGAGATGAAAGTCATAGTAGGAGAGATAGGAGATATGAAGATACCTCTCAAAATTGAGGCTAGATCTGTTAGACAAAGACCCTATAGACTAGATCCAATATACAAGTAGAAAGTAAAAGAAAAATTTGACAGACTGTTGGAAGTTGGTATCATAGAACCAGTGGAGGAATCGAAATTGATAATCCCTACAGTAGCTCAGGAGAAGAAACAACAAGGGATAAGGATTTGTGTATATCTGAGGAAACTGAATGATGCTTTCCCACATGACCCTTTCCCTACACCTTTTACACATGAATTCCTATAGAATGTGGGAGGCCAAGCAACATATTCCTTTACAGATGGATTCTCAGGTTACCACCATATCAAGATAGCCCCAAAAGACAGGTACAAGACCACATTTTCCACAAAGTGGGGATCCTACTAGTACACAATCATGCCTTTTGGGCTAAAGAGTGCACCATCCATATTTTCAAGGGTGGTAATATATACTTTTAAGGAGTTCATAGATCAATTTCTAAAAGTGTATCTTGATGAATGGACTGTATATAGTCTATTAAAAGATCATGTAGAATTATTAAGGCTAATTTTGGAAAGATGCAAGCAGTGTCAGATATCATTGAATATCAAGAAATGCATATTTGGGACACCTTTTGGAATATTATTGGGCCATATAGTGTGCAAACAAGGCTTGCTAGTAGATCCTACCAAGATTTCATTTATGATCAATTTACCACTACAAAAATTAGTGTGCCAGTTGAGAGAAACATTGGGACATACAGGATATTACATAAAATTTATAAAAGGGTATGCATAGATCATTGTGCCAATGAAGAAACTGTTAAAGAAATATATTAAATTTTAGTGGAATGAGGACTATCAGAAAGGTTTGGACACCCTAAAAGAAAACATGGTCACAACACCTATTCTTGTATTCCCAGATTGGGAAAAGACTTTTCATGTGCATGTAGATGCATCATCTATAGAACTTGGAGAAATTCTGGTGCAACGAGGAGCAGGGGATATAGACCATCCTTTAGAATTTGTAAGCAGAAAACTGTCAGAATTAGAGAAGAACTACAATACTAGAGAAATAGAAGGCCTAGATATGTCCTATGCACTTCAGAAGTTTAGATATTACCTACTGGGAAAGTACTTTAATAGGCTCACAGGTCATTCAACCCTCAAATACCTAGTCAACAAGCGAGTGTTTGGGGGGAGGATTTGTAGATGGGTACTATTATTTCAGGAATTTAATTTTGAATTTATAGTGAAACAAAGGAAGTTGAATGTAGGACCTGATCACCTCTCAAGGGTAATGAATGGAGAAGAAGCTACCAATTTGGAAGACAAATTCCCTAATGCACAATTATTTTCAGTCCAAATAGCTGATGAATACTTTGTTGATATTATTGAATACTTGAGTACAGGGATTGTGCCACAAGAGTTTAACACTGCGTAGAAGAAAAATATGGTAGTTAAAGCTGCAAACTATCAACTGATTGCATGACACTTATATAAAAAGGGCGTAGACAACATTTTGAGAAGATGTGTACTAGAAAATGAGATCCTAGGATTTTGGCAGAAGCTCATGAGGGAATAGATGGAGGAAATTAGGAAGGAGAAGTTATCGCACAGAAGGTATTGCGCGCAGGACTATGGTGTCCAACAATTCACAGAGATGCTAAAGAATATTTCCATAGATGTGATGTATGTCAGAGGGTGGTAAACCTAATAGAACATATGAGATTCCCCTAAGACCACAAGTAACTTTGCAGGTATTTGAAAAATGGGCAATAGAATTAGTGGGACCAATTAATCCACTAGCAAGAAGGTCGGGAGCAAGATATGTAATTACTACAACAAAATACTTAACAAGATGAGAAAAAGAAACGCCAGTAAAAGATTGCAGCGTAGAGACAACAACACACTTCTTGTTTGATAAAGTGATCACTAGATTTGGTTGTCTAAGGATTTTGATGAGTGACCAAGGTACTCACTTTATTAGCATCTCTATCAAGGCTATAACTGAGGAGTTTGAAATCTATCATCAAAGGAGTACTGTGATGTCCTATTCCCAAGAGTAGGCCAACAGGGAGTGACTTAGTAGTCTATATGTTCTCTTAGAGTAAACTCAGACACAAACAAGGAACAAAGGGAGAAATAAGGGTGATTTGGTGGCTAAACAATGAATTCAGCCAAAAAGCATAGGAAAAGTCACTTAAGCCTAAGTCAATAAAGAACTAGAAAAAAAGGGTATTAAAGGGGGGATTAATTAATTAATTACTCACCTTAGGAGGAAAAGCACCTAGCTTAAGTGAGGTCAATGGTGAATTAGATCTGGAAGAGTATAAAGGGAGGAATTCGACCTAATTCCTCATTGTGCATTGTTATGATTTGATGTTGAGGTTCCCATAGGAGGAAGAGATTCGACTTCAATTTTTTATGTATTTCTGGAGGAAACCACCACCATTGATCGATTTTGGTGTTGAGAGACACACCCTAATCTATCAAAGAGACCATCTAGGTATTTCACCATGCCATTCAAGAGTATCTAGTTTGTAGTGTGCACAACTCAGCCACTGAGGGTGCAAGGTCAGATAGAGGGTTTGTGTAGCTGTAGGGGATCAGAGCTCGGATTGCAATTTCCTTCAGACCCAGTTGAGATCCAGCTAGGTTGCATTGATTGAGCCACCTATCATCATATTTGGATGGTGGAATCCTTTAGAGCACATCATTCAACCATCTAGGGAGAAACTCTTGTGGAAGGACAGTTGGGTTCATAGATGGAGCATCATAGCAGATATGGGGAAACCCTTCCGACCCAGTTCCGCATTTGGTGGGGCCAAAGTTTTGAGTCCTATATCAAATGATTCCATTGGTGGAATCGTTTGGGTGCATCCAAGGAGCACAGGAGGTGCACAGACCCTGAGGGGTTGAGATCTGGAGCATCAGAGACCAGATATTCCATCCGACAGTCACTAGGATCATTCTAGAGGCCAGGGCACTGCTATTGGGACAATTTCCAGCTCATTCCGACATGTATAGCCTTTCGAATGAGTTTTCCAGTTTGTAGCAGTTACCATGCTTCTCTAGAACCGTTGATTTTGTCGATCTATCCATGCATGCATTAGATCTTCATTCATCTTGTGATCAGAGGTATTTTATTTATTTGCTTGTATTCCAGGGACGATCTATGAGCTCTAGATGATGACTATCTTCTATATTTCCATCATTTCATTGTATTTCCCTGTTTAGTCCCATAATACATATTGTTGGAGGATTGTTGTTCCTTATTTCCGCATGCATCCTATATATAATGTGTAAACTATAATGTATAACATGCACATGAAATAACCACAAATCATCTCAAACCCATAAATAAACTGCACCCATAAACCCCCAGAGTATCATATCTGAAGATAAAACACATCCAGAAATCCCAGAGTATGAAATCTTTGAGATAGAACATTACATCCATAGTAGATATCTAGATCAGTTTAATCAGGGATATTTCAGTGGTATCAAAACCTTCTTCCTACCAGCCTGTGAAAAAGTTCTTCTCATGACCCCATGATTTCGAGAATAGGTGAAGAATTCCCAAGGGATCAAGAACATATTGGAGATGAGTACACTCAATATAGTAGAGGTCATAGCAAAGATAGGAGAGATAGAAACTGAAGGGATTACACCCCTTTCAACACTCATTCAGATACAAAGATAGAGATATAGGACATAGAGCATATCATTTCAGACACAGAGGCCGATAAAGAGAGGACTATGGGTGACAAACATGAGACACTCGAGGGTAGGGGGAAAGGCCCTGAGATACATCTTGACAACACGCATGCCATGTTGAGTGACCTAGCTAGGGGACAAAGAGACCTGCTGACAGCCATACAACAGATGAACCTTAGTGAAAATATGCTCCAACATAGTAGGAGAACTATAGGTGCGAATGCTTCAGAAGGACCAAGTAGTTTAGGAGGACACCAGGGAGGCGGGGCTAGTGGATACAGTGGATCTCAGGGAGGGGATAGTACAAAACCTTCACCAGCCTAAGCCTACACATCATATGGGAGGATTCCCCGACCTTTATATCCACAGTTCCAGACATGACATACATTGAGACAACCTTTGGGACAACCAGAGTAGGCAGGAGGACAGTCGCGTCAGGGGCACGTGGTGCTACAGGATCCATTTAGAGAGTACAGGAGAGACTACTTGGAATTAGGACTGGAGTTCCATACATACATGATTTTTATGGACTATTGTTCGATTAGATATCGAAACATACCCCAAGAGGCACAAAGAGGCAAGGGGTAGACTCACAACATGGATTTCATCAAGAAAGTGGGAAAAATGAACATTCCTACTTTTNCAATGTATGTCATGTCTGGAACTGTGGATATAAAGGTCGGGGAATCCTCCCATATGATGTGTAGGAGAGACTACTTGGAATTAGGACTGGAGTTCCATACATACATGATTTTTATGGACTATTGTTCGATTAGATATCGAAACATACCCCAAGAGGCACAAAGAGGCAAGGGGTAGACTCACAACATGGATTTCATCAAGAAAGTGGGAAAAATGAACATTCCTACTTTTGACGGATCATCACATTGCTAAGCTCAGGCATGGGTTCAAAATATTGACACATACTTCAAGCTTAACTTGATGACAGAGTCAAAATCTATTACCTTCACCACATTGCACCGGGGTAGACCCATGGTTCAGCTATAATAGTGCACCAACAAGCCCAAACTACTGGCCCTTTCGGCAACAACTGTGAAACAGATGCAGTCTCACCGAAAGTAGAAATAGGGGGTTGCAAAACATAGGTGTCTACAACCAGAGGAAATGAAAGGTGGATCTCAAACAATAGCAACACAACAACTAGATATCATCTACCACTTAAACCTACTTCGCATAGTTATATCTCATATCTAACACAATGATGCAATAACAGAATAATCAGAAGGAAAAGAACACAACATCAAGCACACATAACAACCATATATACGTGGTTCACCCTCTCCCTGGGGCTACGTCCACAAAACTGTGTTTCTTGATATTATATAAAACATATAGTTCTATCTGCGCTCTTAGCTTGCAGATCTCTCTCTTCTTTTCTTCTTCTTTCTCTCCCCTCCCCGTGCACACATCTGCATGGTTGATCTTCACACCCATTTGAAGATCATACAATAGCAGAAGGCTCTCACACACAACACTTCTCTATCTCACAATACAATCACTTAACAACAATGAACATCCAAATCTGAATGAACCAACATGAACCAATAACCAACCCTCTTCTCCCATCTAGGTTCTTATTTATACATTAAAAATATCTTTCGGGCATCCTTAGGTCAAACCCTAGGTGTCAAAACCCCAAATACCAAAACCCTAGGTGTCTAAAACCCTACGTCAACTTGACCCACGTTTTCCAGGATTCACCAGCCTGTCTTTCCATCTTTCCAGCGAAGTGATCCAAAGCATCTATTGGTTCCTTTTTCAACTTGTTGAGTTGTCCACAATCCATCTTTCTTGTTGATCGATTCTCCTCAAGATTCTCATCCAACAACTTGTTTACCCTTACTTTTCTCCTCCTTTTATGCTTGTTTAACCACTTTGAGCTGATGTCAGTCAATATATCTTTCGCACAGTTCACACTTCGAATTTTCTTTCGTAATCTTCACTTTCTTCCATAACCAAGGGCCAACAGGCCCCCAACACTCACCTGTGACTCATCCTGAGGCACTGTAGCTCTGAATCTTCTATTTCACTTTGACTTTAGACTACGCAACATAGCCTGTTGTTTATTCTCTGTTCCTCCCCACTGTGTGCAGACTATATTTTATGTGTCTAGTACCCAGTTTCAACTGCACCTGGTACCTGGAACCTTTTTCTTCTGGTTCTACAGAGAGCTACGAGGCAACTGGTTGTCATAGTACAATCTCAACCGACTCCCATTCACCAAACCTTCCTTCCATTCCCCATTCAAAGTATTCAACTACGTAGGTCCTCCTTCTATAACATAGGCAACCTCATACGACCCCAGCCAATGGGTCCCAAACTTCCCTTGATGCTTTATGTACTTGCTGTCATATACCAATACTAGATCTCCATGCTTAAATGATTTCTTCTTGATGTGTCTGTCATGGTAAGACTTCTCTCGTTCCTTCTGTACCTACTGATGGAATCCTGCAATAAATCTTTCTTACTCCAGTTCAACCAACTGTGCAAGTCTATTTTTCACAGCGCTAATGTAATCCATATCTATGAATGTTGCAATTTTGAAGCTAGGAACTAAATATACCATAAGCACAGCCGCTTCTAAACCATAAACCAACGTAAATTGAGTCTCCATTGTTAGCTTCTTACAAGTGGTTCTATAGGCCCATAACACAGTTGGTACTCTCAAATCCCAATCATCACTCTTCACACTGCAAATATTCGTCAGCATAGTCTCCAAGATCTCATTGAACGCTTCAATTGTACCATTCGCCTGCGGGTGGTATGGAGTGATTTTCTGATGATGAAATTCAAATTCTTTTTTCAAGGCTTCGATCATATTATTAATAAAATGTGTACCTTGGTCATTCATGAGGATATTTGGGCATCCAAACTTGGTTATGATATCATCAAATATGAATCGTGCAAATGTAGTTGCACTACAGTCCTTGACTACTCTTGCTTATGCCTATCTGATCAAATTCTCTGTCACAATAATGATGTATCTTGCTCCTGTGTGGTTTCCTGGTTGGTTGATAGGTCCCATGAAATCAATGGCCCATTTCTCAAATGCCTGTAAGTGTATCTAGGGTGCTAAGGGAATCTCATCTCTTCTGGAAGGTTTCCCAACTCTTTGACATACATCGCAGGCTCTGTAGTATTCTTTAGCATCTCTGTGTAAGTAGGCCACCAGAGGCCAACTCTCAGAACCTTCTACACTATTTCTTTTCCTACATAGTGTCCTCCTGCGATTCCTTCATGTGCTTCTTACAGAATTAGTGGTCTTTCTTCCTACATAAAGCATCTCCTCAAGATCTCATCAGGTCCCATATTATATAGTTGTCCATCTATAAGTGAAAAATATGCAGAATGAACTACCAGTTGTTTCTTCTGAATGACTATATATTCGTGAGGTGCCATTCATTTTGACAGGAACTGAACTATCTCAGTGAAGTGATCATCAACCTTCCTAATGGCCAACAACTGTGCATCTGGCAGTGTATCCTCCAAACTAGTAGGTTCCTCTCCATGTTCTAACCTATACAAGTGGTCAAGTCCCTTGTTCATTCTCCCTGGCTTGACCAAAATTTCAAAATCATATTCCTGAAATAGCAGTAGTGATATGCATATTCTTCCCCCCAACACTGGCTTGTTGACTAGGTATTTCAATGCAGAGTGATCAATGAACATATTAAAGTGTCCTCCCAACAAGTAGTGACGAAACTTCTGCAGCGCATACACCATGGATAAACCTTCTCTCTCAGTAGTAGTGTAATTTATCTCAGATGTTGAGATCTTCCTTCTAGAAAAGGCTAATAGATGGTCAATATCTCCTGCTCCTAGTTGTGCTAACACTTCCCCCAATGCAATAGAGGATGCATCGACATGCACATGAAATTCCTTACTCCAATATGGGAAAACTAGAATAGGCACAGTAACCATTTTTTGTTTCAGTGTGTCAAAGCTTTGCTGACATTCTTTTATCCATTGAATTTGAAAATCTTTCTTCAAAATTTTCTCCATGGGTGTTGTTATATGTGCATATCCCTTGATGAACTTCCTGTAGTATCTAGTATGTCCCAGCGCAATGCGTAGTTGTCTAACCGAATTAGGAGGGGGTAGATCAACAACAATGGAAATCTTGGATGGATCTACCAGCAACCCCTGCTTACACACAATATGGCCTAGCAACACTCCAAAGGGTGAAAAGAAGATGCATTTCTTTAGGTTTAGGGAAATATGACATTTTCTGCACTTATCCAACGTTAGTCTTAAACATTCAATATGATTTTGCAATAAGCTAAAAACAATCCAATCATCAAAATATGCTTCCATAAATTTATGTAGAAACTCCTTGAATGCTTCGACCACCACCCTAGAGAAGATGGTTGGCGCATTATTCAATCCAAAAGGAATCAATGTGTATTGGTAGGATCCCCATTCTATTGCAAATGTGGTCTTATGGCGATCTTCTTTGGCGATCCTTATCTAGTGATAACCTGAAAATCCATCTGTGAAGGAGTAGACTTCATGTCCTCCTACATTATCTAACACTTCATCGGTAAATGATGTACAGAATGGATCATGTAAACATGCATATTTTAGTTTCCTTATGTCTACAAAGATTCTGATCTCTCATGTCTTCTTGTCTTGAACCAACATAGGGCTAATCCATTCTGACTCTTCAACAAGTTCTATGATTCCTGCTTCCAACATTCTGTCTAATTCAACATTGACTTTTTGCTTATATTTGGGATTCAGTATATAGGGTATCTGTTTGACTGACCTTGCATATGGTTTCAAGGGGATCTTCATTTCTTCCATCGGCCCTTTAATTCCCTTCATATCAGTGAAATTGGTTGGAAACAAGTCCCGATATTCATGTAGTAATTTTGTGATCTTATCAATAGTGGCATCGTCCCAATAATCTCCAACCTTGGCCAGCTTAGGTTATTTCCCTGTCCTAATATTGACTTTATTCATTTTAATTGGTTGTCCAATAAAAGGTAGTTCAACTCTCGGTCCTTCTATGTCTCTCTATCCTTTTGTTTCTGTGATTTTCACATTCCTAAGATCATCATCTTCATCAACATTGATATTGTAAGAACCTTGCAGTTTCTGAAGGGGTGTAGTCCATTCATCCTCATCTTTCTCAATAAGGAGGTTAGGTGCCTCCTCAAATACTTTCTATATCACAACTTGTAAATCTTGATCTACCGTAGGGTGATGAATTTCAAATAAAAATGTAGCTACAAAATTCTGAGTCATACCTTGCCAATCTGCAGTGGTGAGGCATAGTTCCGCTTGAAGATACCAATTGATAGGCATTGTGTCCAGTGTGTTAATGAATGTATGAACCCACTTCTCTTGAGGAATGATACTCCAAACTTCCTCACAACTTCTCACATGGTCTTTCAGACAGCTTTGACCTATGTATCTAACTTCGCACCCTTCTACTTGGTCTGAAAATCGCACTGTCATCAAAGTGCGACATTGCACCCAGTTTGTGATGTTATGCTTAGGTGTTCCCCACCATCTTGTTGGAGTTTATTTCAAGGCCTCAGCCAGTGCCAACAGTCTCTATTGTACTGGTACAATTTCTTCAAATTCCAATAAGAATGTTTCCAAATGGTTTAAACCATCAAATGTGGGAAATTTACTGATTTATGTGCCAATCCAGAGAACTTCTCTGGTCAATCTAGCACATCTCCGCATAGAAAATTCATACATTTTGTTATGCCAGTTCTCTAGTGATTCTTCCGAATTTGATGAACATGCATTGTCACTTCGCTAGCTTAAATTTACATATGTTGTAGGATTAATGTAGTCATGTTGTCTTGCTGTCAATTTGTATATATTCTCTAGCTCGTACGTGTAGTCTTATTCTTTGATGGGATCTGTGTATTTGCGACCTTCATCAGGATCCATAGATGCAATGAATCTAAGGCCATCACCTTCAAATGTCATTCTTCTTTTATTTAGGTCAACAATAGTATAATTGTTTAAAGCCCAATCAATTCCTAACAATGCAAGATAAGGACAACTATCATCAACTATCTCAATTACTTCAAAGTCTACAAATTTTTTTACCCCGTCGATGTCCATCCAAAGGGGCTTACTATGTGTTGATTATCTATCCTAAGCCTTATAGGGGAATAAATCATCTTAGGTTTTCCCATCAGTGCCCAGGTCTGCTTTGTCATGACATTGACTTCCGACCCTAAGTCAAGGACCACATAATCTATATAATAATCTCCAATCTGAGCATTCAGGTGTAGTTCCTTATTTTTCCTTCTCTTTTTAGATACTTGATGTACTGTTCTATTCAGTAATGGATCTACCTTCCCTATATCATACTGTCTAATCAAATTTTGTATCTCTTGTATAGTGATTTCATCATGTATCAAATTAATGCAAGTGCATAAGAATTCCATAAGATTACTTACCTCTTTTCCTTTTTTGGGCGAAGTAGACTGATTAAATTCCAGAGGCATTCCACATTCTCTTACTTCTAGTTGTGTTTTTTATGAAGAAGCCTGATCTCTTATGAATTCTTTTCTTGCCTCTTCAAATGTCTATTTTTCTTTCCTTGGATCAAATTCTTTTGTCTTCTATGTAGCTTTTATGACCCTTGATTCCTCTGTAATCTTTCCTGGGGTTACTCTATCTTCGCCTATAGCAACGCCTCCTCTAGTGATAATAGTGACTATGGGATCTACTCCATGAGGTTCTGTCGATATTAGTTGTACTTTCCGGTTCCCTCCTCGTCTCTCCTAAAGATTGGCTAACAATGTAGGACAATCTTTTGTGACATGTTCAAATGATTTGCAGTAACTACAAGTGGTACAAGGTTTCTGATAGTCCCTTGCCAAGTAACCTGGCTATGTGCAGTTATAAAAAATGATCCGAACTTGACCTCGACCCACACCTCCTCCTCATCCTCTTCCTATGAATCCACCATGAGCGTTGAAATTTCCTCTTCCCGGGGAGTTAAACTATGTAGTATTTCCCTCTTATTGTATCTCTCCTTGAATCCTATATTTATCTCTTGAAATTTCATGCAAGAGATCATAAGCTCTACAGTATTTCCCATCATGCCCCATAGATTTACAGAATGTGCAGTAAATATTTGTGGGTGTCTGAACATATTTTTGCATGTAATAGAATTCATCATGGCGATGTCTTTTTCTACATACCTCGCACCAAGGTAGAGTAACCTACTTCAAAGGGCTCAGAGCTCCAGAAGCCAAGTATTCATGAAATAGGGGACAATTCTCCTTATCATGGCCTTATGAATTGCATATGATACACCAGATGTCTCCTCTTTTATCTTTTCCCTTGTCTTTCTTCATATCTTCGACCTACAGAGACAAGATAGTTAGCTGACTCAAAATTTGACTCATACCTGAGCTATATTCTCCCATAGGGGCTGACTCTAGTTTCATGGAGATCTCCAATGCCTCATCTTGCGAAGCAATCTTCTGTTGCATCAGAGGGACTCTGATGTGTGGTAGGAGGGCGGCAATGAATCATTCCTTGTTCTGCTCGTCTGGGATATGAAAATTCAAACGGCCTGTTAAGATCTTAAACATCTGATCAAACTCCCAAACATGTTCAACTACTTTCTTCTTAATTTCCTTTAGCTTTGTAATGCACTGTGATTTCGACTTGGGTTTATTGAATTCGAAAATCAACGCAATCTTAATGACATTCAGTGGTTTCGGCTATGAAACTCCTTGAACAAATTTCACGTACCAACTTAGTGCATAGTCTCTTAGGGTAGTACTACACTGAGATCTCTTAACTGCTTCGTCAGTGACATTCTTAATACTCCATAAGCTTCGCATAGAAACCAATGTTGATCAGGATCTTCATATCCATCTTCCCTAAAGGTGGGTAACCTCATCTCATCTGCCATAGATCTTCCTAGGTTTCTTGACTAAGTATGTGTTGAACTGCTTGTAATAGTGCTCTGAGTGCTCTAATAACTCTAACTACTTTGGTTACTTAATGTTGCTAAAACAACATGAGTAGTAATAGTACTTACTTAGGTAGTCGGTGTAGTTTCTGAAGTTTTTGATTCTTCTCAGCGAGGTTCTTCAGTATTCCCTTCCTATGCCCTAACGGAATCTGAATGTTCCTCGTTCAGTAACTCTTCCTCTTCTCCACTGTAGAATCCTTCTTCTTGTGCTAATGATTCGTCATTATGCTAAAAAACGTTCATCAGAGGAACTTCTCTTAAGGTTCTCCCACTGCGTGTATGTCCAATCTCTGTGTTTTTGTCACTGTCTGAATTCTTGAACATTAGATTTTCAATATTACCCATTGTTGTATCTTCAAGATGTTCTTCTCATGTAGTAGCATCTTGATATTCAACTTCAAAAAATATAAAAATTTTCCTCTAGGTCCCTTAAAGAAATATCTCTCTGCTTGGCTATATGACTCTACTTTGTCAATAGAAAACTTGGTGATGCACCCTCAAATGGTGCTATTAAACCAGTGATCTACTGCTCTTGACACGATGTTATCAACTCTCTTGACCTTCTTGATCAGCGCCGATGTCTAAACCACAGGCAGTCTAGATCTGATCTCAAGCTGGGTATCTGCTAATCTAGCTAACTACTCATATAGCTCCTTACGAATTCCTCCAAAGAAAATCTCATGTATATCGGTAAAGATATACTTTCCCAACCAGTATTCTATTCTAATATTAGGGTTCTTGTTATGTGCTTCCGTGAAGTCCTTTTCTTGTTCTTCTATACACTTCTGAATTTTTGTTGTCAATGGGAACCACTTGGACATTCCCTCAAAAAGATCCCGATATCGACAATGGAACCATTTGTTGGCACAGGGGTAGACCCAGGGTTCAGTTCTAACAATGCACCAACCATCCCTAACTACTGGCCCTTTTGGCAACACCTGTGAGGCATATGCAGTCTCACCCGAAGTAGCAATAGGGGGTTGTAGGACAGAAGTGTCTACAACCAGAGAAAATGCAAAGTGGATCTCAAAGAATAACAACACAACAACTAGATATAATCTACCACTTAAACCTACTTTGCACAATTATATCTCAGATCTAACATAATGATGCAATAACAGAATAATTAGAAGACAAAGAACACAACATCAAGCACACATAACAACCAGATATACATGGTTCACCCTCTCCCTAGGGCTACATCCATGGAACTATGTTTCTTGATATTATATAAAACATATAGTTCTATATGTGCTCTTAGCTTGCATATCTCTCTCTTCTTTTCTTCTTCATTCTCTCCCCTCCCTGCACACCCAGCTGCAAGGTTGATCTTCTAACCCAGCTGAAGATATTACAATAGAAGAAGGCTCTCACACACAACACTTCTCTCTCTCACAATACAATCACTCAAAAACAATGAACATCCAACTCTGAACGAACCAACACGAGCCAACAACCAACCCTATTCTCCCATCTAGGTTCTTATTTATACATTACAAATAGATTTCGTACATCCTTAGGTCAAAACCTAGGTGTCAAAACCCTAAATACCAAAACCCTAGGTGTCTAAAACCATAGGTCAATTTGAGCCATGTTTTCTGGGCTTTGCTAGCCTGTCTTTCCATCTTTCCCATGATGTGCTCCAGAGCATCTATTGGTGGCTTTTTCCGCTTGCTGATTTTTCCATGATCCATCTTGCTTGTTAATTGGTTCTCATCGATCTTATCATATAATGACTTGTTTTACCTTACTCTACTCCTTCTTTTCTACTTCTTTAACCACTTCGACCTGATCTCGGTTAATATATCCTCCGCGCAGTTCACACTTTGCATAATCTTCTCTTTATTCCATAACCAAGGGCCAACAGGGAGGCCGATGAGTGGTGGTACCATGGAATGGTGACATTGGCTCACAGTCAAATTACCTCATATTTGGAGTTCACTGACAGGTTGATTGAGATATTTGACAGGAGAGATCCATAGCTCCAATTCAGGGATCTTACATAGTTGAGGCAAATTGTATCAGTTGAGGCCTTCAGCTCAGAGTCCCAACGAAAGGTTATGGCCATATCATATATATCTGAGCACATATTGGTGATGATGTTCACCGAGGATTTGATAGATCCCTTGATGGGTTAGGTTAACGCTTTCAAACCTCATACCTTACAGGAGGCCATTGTGCACATGAGATACATGGGGAACTCAACGCAATAACCCAAAACCTTTACCAAACACTTTGTATCACAGAGAGACAAGGATCAAAAGAATCCTCAAAAGCACTGGAAGGGTAAGCCCAAGTTGGATGATGACACGAGATGGGAGTTGATGAGGAAGAAGATTTGTTTCTATTTTAGAGACCCTTGGGTCCGAGGGTATAGATGCATGGGAAATGGACATATCCACTACATTTAAGTGGAATTAGATAGTGAGGAGGAGGACAAGGATATTGGGGCACGGGTAGACAATGATTTAGAGGATGAGATCATTCATGAGACATAGCATTAACTGAAGAAACCTCAGATATCGGCAGGGGCACAACCGAAGGAGGAGACAAAACCTCGTAGATAGGTTAAAGGGGGAAGCATAGCCACCCTTTTAGGAGTACCCAGGTAAAACACTCTCTAGCTCAAGGGCCTTATACAGGGGCAATGCATGACCACTTTAGTTGATGGTGGGGCCACCCACAATTTCATATATGTGTCCCTAGTAGCCAGGAGGGAGTTACACGCTAAGGAGTTTGAGGAATTACACGTAGCAGTGTTAGATGGATACACGATGAAATTTTTGGACATGATCCTAGACCTAGAGGTCAAACTAGGAAACTACACCTTGACAGACACTTTCTATGTAGTTGACCTATCAAATACAGATGAAGTATTGGGGGTAAAGTGGTTATATTCATTAAGGGAGATTAGGTTCAACTATGATACATTGACCATGAGCTTCAAAGACGCCAATGGATCGAGAATGGTACTGATAGGCATGTCTATAGAAGCACCATGAGTAGTATCAACAAAACAGATGGAAATGATCTTCCTTCATGGTGATGTGGCCTATGCAACAAAGTGTTTTATCATGGCATGGAAGGATTCATAGGGAAGAGAACAGTACCATCCATACATCAGAGAGCTTATGAGCCAGTATGATCCAGTGTTTGGCCCGATACCACCAAGGAGACCACAAGATAGAGGATTTGAGCACATGATCGATTTGGAGGCAGGGCATAAACTGGTGATAACTTCAACTTATAAGAATCCCAAGAGGTTTAAGGACGAGATTGATAAATCAATCAAAGATTTTTTTGCGATGGGGCACATCAGTCCCAACACGAGTCCTTTTTCCTGTTTAGTTGTTATGGTACTAAAGAAGGATGGCACATTGCAGATGTGCATTGATTACAGATCTCTCAACAAGAAAAAGATAAAGAATAGGTACCCCATTCCACGCATAGATGATTTGATGGATGAGTTGCATGGGGTATTCTTCTTCATCAAGATCGATCTACGATCCTAGTATCATCAGATCAACATCATGGAGCGTGATATAGAGAAAATCGCATTCATATGCCACTTCGAACATGTTGAATTCTTGGTCATGCCATTTGGGTTGACCAATGCACCGACCACTTTCTAGTCTTATGTGAACCACATCTTTAGAGGATAGTTGACAAAATACCTTTTGGTGTTCTTCGATGATATACTGATATACAACAGGATGTTGGATGAACATTTGGAGCATTTGGAGGAGGTCTTGAGCATTATGTAGGAAAAGTCATTATATGCCAAGGAATCTAAATGTGAGTTTGGCATGAGAGAACTATTGTACTTTGGGAATATCATCAGTGAGAACGGAGTATAGGTTCATCAGGAGAAGATCAGGGCCATTTTGGATTGGCCAACACCCAAGAAACTCACAGAGTTGAAGGGATTCTTTAGGTTATGCAGTTACTACAGGGGGTTCGTCAAGGAATTTTCACAGTTAGGAGCACCACTCAAAGACTTGACCAAGAAGGGTGATTTTCATTGGACAGAGGAGTCACAACAGACATTTGATAAAATGAAGAAGGTTATGAACACATGCCCTATTCTATCCCTCTAGACTTCTTGTAGTCGTTTGTCTTAGGGTGTGACGCATCAGGGGTTGGGATTGGAGAATTTTTTATGTAAGGGGGCCACCCCATTGTGTTTGAGAGTAGAAATATCAACGAGTCAGAGAGAATCTATCCTATTTAATAAAAGGAAATGCTAGAGATCATGCATTCCTTAACCAAATTCAGACAGTATCTCGTAGGCAACAAATTTGTAGTGAAGAATGATCATAACAGTCTCAAGTATTTCCTAGATCAGAAAGACCTCAGTGAGAGACAACATAAGTGGTTCTCAAAGATCCAATCCTTTGACATTGAAATTGAGTATGCCAAGGGAAAAAGGAATACCATAGCAGATGCCTTATTCAGGAGGCCAGCTGGGTGTTCGATGATGGACGTTTGTACAGATTGGAAAGCTCATTTGTTCATGGAGTACTAAAAAAAAAAAATTCTTGTTAGGTGATGGATGGACACATGGTTGATTATATTTACCCGGTTCTTGATGAAATCATTTTATACAAGAACCGAATCTACTTGGTTCCAAAATCTACCCTGAAGGGGAAAATTCTGAAGGTGTTCCATGATTCACCTACAGCAGGGCATGAGGGGTATTTCAAAACGTATAGGCAGATCAAGGAGAGATTCTCATGGAAGGGTATTAAGGATGATGTACTGAAACACATCTGGGAGTGCACAACTTGTTAGTAGAACAAGTCCAAGCATACACACCCTGTAGGGTTTCTATAGCCTCTACCCATTCCAGAGAAGAAATGGGAGCGAATTTCTATGGATTTCATTATAGGCATTCCTGGAATGCAGGGCAAGGACTATATATTTTTGGTGGTTGACATCCTGACCAAATTTTCACATTTCTTCTCCATACCCGTGGACTACAAGGCCATACAGGTAGGAGATTTGGTTTTTAGGGAGGTATTCCAGTTGCATGGTTTACTTAGGCACATAGTCAGTGATAGAGATGGGCACCTCATCAACGCGTTTTGGCAGAAGATTTTGAGGTTGACAGGCTTAGAGCTCACTAACAGTACCAACTACCACCCATAGACAGATGGACATACAAATATCATCAACAGATGGGTGGAGGGTAATCTGAGGATCTATGTGGGGGGAAACAACACACATGTGTGATATGGTTACACATGGGTGAGTATTTCTACAACACAAATTACCATATGTCTATCAGGATGTCACCATTCAGGGAATTGTATGGATACGATGCACCCTCCTTTGTGAAGAATATGTTTGGGGAAAGCAAGGTCCCAAGGGCCAAAGACTGGGTGCAGGAGAGTGAGAGGATTCTAGAGGAAGTGAGGGAGAACTTGTAGATGGCTTAGAACCAGCAAAATATCTATGCAGACTGGTAGAGAATCAAGCATAGTTTGGAGGTATGGGATTTGGTTTTTATATGATTACAGCCATACAGATCGTCCTCCTTGACGAGGAGCAAAGCAGAGAAGATGAAGCCAAAGTTTTATGGGCCATATAGAGTCATCAGGAGGATAGGCAAGGTGGCATATGAGTTAGAGCTACCAGAGGGTATCAATATTCATAACGTCTTTCACGTCTCTTGCCTTAAAAAGGATGTGGGACATTAGATTAGCATTTCATAGGAGTTGTCACCCTTGGATGAGGAGGGCCAGTTGCAACTAGTGCCAGAGGAGGTACTAGAGAAAAGAGAGTGCATTTTGAGAAGTAGGGTCATTAGGGAGTGCTTGGTTAGATGGAGGGGTCTTTTAGTGGAGGATGCCACATGGGAGTGCGATCATATTTTGCAGCAACCAAGATTGATGTTTCTTGAGGACAAGCAATCTCGAGAAGGGAGGATTGTGATGTCTTGTTCCCAAGACTAGGCCAACAGGGAGTGACTTAGTAGTCTATATGTTCCCGTAGACTATAGTCAGGCACAAATAGGGAAAAAAGGGAGAAATAATGATGATTTGGTGGATAAACGATGAATTAAGCCAAAAAGCATAGGAAAAGTCACTTAAGCCTAAGTCAACAAAGAATTAGAACGAAAAGGTGCTAAAGGGGGGCTTAATTAATTAATTACTCACCTTAGGAGGAAAAGCACCTAGCTTAAGTGAGGTCAATGGTCAATTATATAAGGAAGATTATAAAGGGAGGAATTCAATCTCATTCCACATTATGGATTGTTATGATTTGATATTGAGGTTCCCAGAGGAGGAAGAGATTCAAATTCTATTGTTTTGTGGATTTTTGGAGGAAACCACCAACATTGATCAGTTTCGGTGTTGAGAGACACACCCTAGCCTATAAGAGATACCATCTAGGTATTTCACCATGCCATTCAAGAGTATCCAGTTTGTAGTGTGTGCAACTCATCCAGTGAGGGCGCAAGGTCAGATAGAGGGTTTGTGTAGTTGCATGAGATCAGAGCTCATATTGTAGTTTCCTTCCGACCTAGTTGAGATCTAGCTAGGGAGCATTGATTGATCCACCTACCATCATATTCAAACGGTCAAATCCTTTAGAGTGCATCATTCAACCATCTAGGGCACAACTCTTGTGGAAGGGCAGTTGGGGTCATAGATGGAGCATCAGAGCAGATTTGGGGAAACCCTTTTGACCTAGTTCCACATTTGGCAGGGCAAACCTTTTGAGTCCTATATCAGACGATTTTGTTGGTGGAATCATTTGGGTGCATCTAGAGATCCCAGGAGGTGCGCAGACCCCCACGAGAAGAGATCCAAATCATAAGAGGACATATCTTCCATCTGAGAACCACCAAACAAGTATAGCCTTCCGGACGAGTTTTCCAACTCATTCCAACAAGTATAGCCTTCCGGACGAGTTTTCCAATTTGTAGCGGTTACCATACTTCTTCGGAACCATCGATTTTTCCAATCTATCTGTGCATGCATTAGATATTCCTTCATCTTCTGATCATGGTTATTTTATGTTATTTCCTTGTATTCCAGTGACGATCTATGAGATCTAGATGATGACTATCTTCTATATTTCCAGTATTTCATTGTATTTACCTACTTAGTCTCATAATACATATTGTTGGGTGGTTTTTGTTCCTTATTTCCGCATGCGTCCTATATATACTATGTAAACCATAATGTATAACATGCACATGCAATAAACACAAAACATCTCAAACCCATAACTAAAATGCATCTAGAAACCCCCAGAGTATCAGATCTGAAGATAAAACGCATCTAAAAACCCTTAGAGTATCAGATCTGTGAGAGAGAACATTAGATCCGTAGTATATATCCAGATCAGCTGGATCAGGGATATTTCAAGTACACCATACCATCCTCAAGAAAATGGAACAGTAGAAGCCTTCAATAAGATATTAGATAATGCTCTGACAAAGATTTTCAATGTCAACAAGGATGATTGGGATTGGAAGATACCAACAGTACTATGGGAATATAGGACTACATGTACGAATATAGAAGGACAAACACCATTCAGATTGGTGTATGGGAATAAATTCATAGTACCATTAGAATTTTTCGTACCCAGTCTGCACATAAAAACAATCACCAACATGACAGAAAGAGGCATAGTAAAGGAAATGCTCAGTCAAATAATGGAGATGGAAGATGATAGGATTCTGGTAGGATTTCACCAAGAAGTACAGAAAGAAAGAGACAAATCTTCGCATGATAGAAATATCAAGAGGAAGATCTTTAAGGAGGGAGACTTAGTCTTGCTTTATGAAAATAAATTTTTTCATCATTCGGGTAAATTCAGAGTGCATTGTTTGGGGCCATATGAAGTAAATATTGTCTTAGATGGGGGTTCTCTACAGTTAAAATAATTGGGAGACACAAAATTGAAAGGAATGATCAATGGGAGTCGACTGAAACTGTACAGGGGCAATCGACCTGCTAGCACTTAAAAGTTACAGTGCAGTAAGAAAACATGTACATAGTGTATTATAGTAGATGTCAAGAGAGAAAAATGAAAAAAAGAAATAAAAAGGAGAAAACGAAGGAAAAAGAAATACAAAAATAGAAAATACATAAAATACAAAAATATTGGGAAATACAACACATAGTAGAAGTGGACTCAGCGTGAAAAATGGAAAAAGTTTTGCGTGCAACAGATCTGTAACATGCAACAAAATAATGTGCACTAATGACAAAACACAGCATAAATGCATGACTCACTTAAAAATTTTCAGCGCACATGAAAAAGGAAAAATGGTATGAAAAGCAAAAAATGACAGTTACGACAAAAAGGTGCCAACTTGCGGAATTTATGAAAATTAAATGGAATAAAGATTTATTACATTAATCGCAACCAGATAAGCTTCTCCGAGAAGTTTCATAGCAATGATGGCACCTTCTATATAAATACGAAACATGAACATATTACAAATTATTGTGAAATTGCAAACTTGCAATGATAGAGAGCACGCAGAGTCGAAGCGAATAGACGAGTGCACAGTGTGAACCAGATGGAGCCCCTTTAGGGAAAGGTGAGAAATACCAACGATGGCACCACCAATATTGGTGCGTCGAGCCAAACAGGGAGGAAAACCTGTAGCAGTGTTCGAATTCCTCATGAAACCGAGGATGCTGAATAGAAAACCGCACAAATAGAGGAATTTGTCTATGTTGATGAGATTCCCTTTCAACGATTCAAACCAACAGGCCCTACACTAGTGGAGGAAGAAAAACAAACCCCAACAACAATGCCCATGGAAAATTGTTCTCACGATGGTGTGGAGGGCCACAAAACAGATGATGCAGGCAACCTACAACAACCTATGAGGGCTAAAGCATCCCAAAGAACAAATTGTGAAGTCGACGCACACACAGAGGCTGCGGCGCTAAGACCACATCCTAAAGAAAGGTCTATGCAATAGTAGGAATGGTTGGTTGAATATCTGACCGTGCATCCCAACTCGGGCGTAGAGCACAGATAGGGAAAGGCTCGGACCTCTAGCGTGCCGGTTAGAACAAAGGGAAAATATCCCATGGCATGGTCCCCATGCAAGAAACCCAATGTAACCATCATATTACCACTCATTTGAGATGGAGTGTAGGCCACACCAACACTTTTGGGTATCCTGGAAAAATTGAAGTACTCAAACCATGATGTGGCCAATGATGGAAAATTCTTAGAATTTGCACAACATGTGTACATAGACATCATAGGCACAGGACCCTTCGGAAATCCTATATTGCAAACAAAGGCATGGGAAGTCGGCTTGGCTAACATAGGTATCCTCATTTTAGTAGAAGTTCCCCATTTTGGCAGGGGGAAGGAAGTAAACAACTACATCAAGCAATTAATGGAGGTCCTACATGGAGGATTTTTATGGCTAGCGAAACCTGTCTTAATCAACATTGAGTTGTTTTCCTTCATCACAGATCTACCATCCATCGGAAATAGTCCTGCACAGTAATTGGATGAAAAAACAAAGGAGAAATCACTTTCCAAAGAGATGAAGAAAACATACGGAATAGAGAGGGGCTCACGTGGTATAATTATTAAAAGTATCAGTGACGTAGCAACAAGAATGACCACCAAAGTCATGGCCTGTAAGATTCTTAGGAAATTACCCAAGGAGGAAGTCCCTTATGGGGCTGCTAGAGCTGCAACACAGTGCACCGATGGCACTATGCTCAGTTGGGACCCATATTTATTGAACATGTTCCTCGATGACTACAAATATGTGTAGGATTTGGGGACAAACTTCCATTATTCTTTTCTATTGATCCTCATAGAAATGGTTGGGTGGAGGGAGCCACCATATTCTTATTTTTACGATAAGATAGGTCATTTTTGTGCAACACAGTATGCCTCAATGGGGAGCATTTTAGACCCCAAAAGAAGATGTGGCAACACAAGTACCTTTATGCATTACTTTAGAGACATTCAGGAAAGAATAGTGAATACATGGAGGATCACTCCAGAGGTTGTTTCCCAATACCAAGGTATTGCAAACTTCATAGCCACACACCACACCATGTGGATACATGCACGCTGGGATCCAACCAAGGAATGGATGCAACTCTGTTATTGTGTCAACAGAGAAGATGTAGAAATGGAAATCCATGATTGGAAAGATGAATAGAAGATCCCAATCATGGACAAATACGTACCCACAGGAATGAAGGTCGAAGTAGGGGGAACCAAGACAACTGGAGGTGACACTGTTGCAGCAAAAAATCCAACAAAGTTTGGGAAAACCATCCAGAAGTTGGCGCAGTAGAAGAAGGGGAGTGTGTTGAAGAAAGACTCACTGGAAGGAAAAAATGACACTTCCCCGACATAAGGAGAACATGGAATGGGGGATACAACTACACAAGAAACTCCCTTGAAAGCAACCCCACATGAAACAGGGCCACCAAAGCAACAAATTATACACACACAGGGATCATGCAAGAAGGAAAAGGCACACAAATAGCTGCCAAAATACACAATTACTGAGGATGACACTGACCTCATGGTAGAAAAAGTACAGGGGCGTGCAACTGAGGAGTTTGAAGAAGCCCAACAACAAAGAGGTCGAATTCAAGATGAGATAGCATACATCAGGCATGTCTTATAGAAAATGAGAACAACATACAACTCTGGAAGGGGAACAGAGTCCTTCCCCACAACAATAGAAATAGAGGCAAGGGTCACACCGTGCGAGAAAGATACCATCCAAACCATATCACAAGAGAGAGTGAAATTCTAATTTACATCTAGCATGCTGGATATGGATGAGAATTTAGATTAGACATCATCGAAGGATCTGACGCAGATAGAGTTGGTGATGGAAAGAATACCGACTAAGGCATTGTACAAGATTCAGGTCAATGTTACACAAAAGGTGTAGTCACACGTAAGAACAGATGCAGCAGAATTAAAACATACAAAGAATGAAAAGGAATACTTAGAATTGGTAGTCGAGTAGGTCAAGATCGAAACAAAAGAAGAAAAAGAATGCATAAAAAAAATGGAACAAGGATTGGCAACAATGTATAATCGCATCCCTGATAGCTCACAAGTAGTAGAAAGAAGTGTCGAGGAAAATATCAACCTCATCGCATAGGAAATCGATCAGTACACGAAAGTGATCAAGGAGCTAAAAGAAAATATCAATCCAATGACTCCCCTAGACATGAAGGAGTATAGGAAACATGAAGCTACAAGCCAAATCGAGGAGATGGAAAGACAAATATGCGCAACAACATGATGGTTTGACAAAGCAGTGCAACTTTGGACAATGTTGGAGGACGACGAGCAGGTCCAACAGTGGGACCAAGATGAAGGGAAAGTAAGTGAATCAATACAAGACCTCAATTAGAGGCAGAAGACAATGAGTATGAGATAGCATCTGAAAGGAACACAAGAGATGAAGAAGTTGCAGGCAGAGTTAAAAGCAGCGCAGACGTAGAAGCAGGAAAGACAGGCGTAGATGGAACCCCTTAGAGAGAAAGCAGCGTAGATGATTGTGCAGTTGAAGGAGGAGAAGAATAACATGGTACAATCATAGACAAAGTGTGCAACAATGATTGAGGAGGAGATCACAATGCTAGCATTAGACGCGCTCACATAGAAGGATGCGCAGGTCTAGGAAAAAGGAAGGGAAATTGAAGACAAGTTCCACATCATAGAAGAGGTTGTCAAGGTAGGGCACATTAGATAAGTGGCTTAGGACAAGCCACATGTCATTGCTGGGGGCCTTTTGGGCACAGGACAATTTTGAGGAAAAGCCCATTTTTTGGAAGATAAAGATTAATTTGGAAAAATACCGCTGGAAGGAAAGGCATCACGTGCGAGGGAAAGTCGCATGTAAAGGAGGAAAGCATGAAAGGTTTTCATGCAGGAAAGCCTAGCCACATTAGGGTTAGGGTTTTTGTAAGATATTGTAATGGACGATAAGATAAAAGTTAGTATAAATAAGTACCTAGGATGTCTAGGTAGAGGCTACTACATTTTGCTCTGGTCGGTTAAGGAAACTATTGTATGACCTGATGCCATTTTTGTAAGTTGTTGATTTGTAGGAGAGTCAAGTAGCTATATCTTTAGGGTTAGATTACAGGCTGAGGAGCTTGGTGCAATATAGTCATCCACCTAGAGGATTGTGGAACCTATTTTGAGATTGTATGGTCGAAAGTATAGTGCGCGCGATGCCATCTATTACATAATTCTAAATAAAAGAGCATAAGAATCTAGATCTTTCTGGATGTAGCCTAGCAGGGGGTGAACCATGGTAACACCTGTGTTATGTTTTTTGATTGATTGCATGTTATTTTATGTAATTAGTTAGACTATGAATGATTGAATGGATAAATCTGTGATATCTGTTATATGTTAGATCTGTTAGAATGCATGCATAGATTTAACAGATAAAAGAATATTAAGAATAATAGAAATGACAACCAGGACAAGGCGTAAGAAGATTAATTGAAATCCCATATCCCCACACTTTCCTACACTACAAGCATTTGAGCATTGCAGTCACCCATGGGACTATCTCAGGTGAGACTATGCAATACATTCTGTGTGTTGTGTTCCCTTCTGGTCTACTGAGTGGTTTGATAGTTTAGGGGGTTTTGTTGGATTTTTTTTTTGATATGACCCTGGGTCAACCCAAGAGTAGGAAGAGAGAGTAGTAATAAACATCTAAAAATCTGTTTATCTTTCTTTATATGTGTCTCTGTGGGTGAAGATTGAAATCTGGCCACTAATCCTACAACTTGCATGATGTTTGGTCTTGTTGTTGTTTCATATAATAGGCTATCAATCATTGATCTATACATGGTTTGGTCTACTTCTAGTGATTCATCGTATTTTCTTAGTTTGCATATTGTAATCATAGGAGTGTTCATAGGTTTGCAAACTTCCATTTGAAATTTCTTCAAAATTTCTTTAATATATTGATCTGAGATATGAATATGCCTTTTCCTAATTGTGAAACTTGTAATCCTAGGAAGAATGGTAGTTCACCAAGCATTGACACCTCGATTTTTTTTTCATTTCTGTAACAAATTGATTGATTAGAGGATTTAGATTACTTCGAAAGATGATATCATCCACATATATGTAACATACCTGACCACCAAGAGGTCGAGCCGCGTTACCTTAAATAGGTTGCAACACACCCAACCACCCACAGGCTAGGCATGCTGCAATCCCAAGAATTAGTTCTCTGATCCAAATTCGGAAACAAAGGAATTCTCAACAATGTTAGAAGCATGCACACCACATACATAAGACAAGATCCATGTCACAGAATAAAAGAGATAAACAACGTGCCATGCACAACAAATAACCAGCACACAACACATTCGAATACATATCGTGGAGATAATTAAATACACAACAGAATACATTAAACAAAAAACACAGAGAGCACTTATCTTTGCAAGTAAATGTTCACCAAATGGTTGCATACCAAGGACATTCCTCCCAACCATAGACATTGTTTTTCATTTACTCTCAACAACAGGTCACCCCCGAGCCAGGGCTATGAATCCACAAGGACTAGTCCTAGACAAATTTTAAATACATAGTAGTTGTTTGTAGCATACCCTACCACCCAGAGACTGGGCTACGTTACCTTAAACAAGATGCAACACACCCAACCACCCATAGGCTAGGCATGTTGTAGTCCCAAGACTCAGTTCTCTGATCCAAATTTGAAAACGAAGGACTTCTCAACAATATTAGAAGCATGCACACCACATGCATAATACAAGATCCATGTCACAACATAAAAGAGATAAACAACGTGCCATGCACAACAAATAACCAGTAGAGAGGCACATTAGAATACATATCTTAGAGATAATTAAATACATAATGGAATACGTTAAACAAAAAACACAGAGAGCACTTATCTTTGCAAGTAAATGTTCATCAACTAACTGAAGACTAAGGACATTCCTCCCAACCATAGACGTTGTTGTTCACTTACTCTCAACAATAGGTCACCCCTAAGTTAGGGCTATGAATCTACAAGTACGAGTCCTAGGCAAAGTCTAAATACACAGCAGTTGGCTAAGTAGCTCTCAGGTTTCCCAACCTCACAACAATCCTAATTTCCATTTCTCTTTCCCCCTCATCCTACACAACCCCAAGAAATGAACACCTTTCTCTTCCATGTAGTCCATGAGGTTGTTGCATTTCTCTCCAGGGCTCCAGTGCTACTGGTCAGGAAATCTCCCTACTGGAAATTCCAAGGACTCTTAGCTATGGACAGTTCCATCCAAACTTCCATCAAGTTCATGCACACATGCATACATTCCCTCCTGGAATGATCAGTAAATCATTACAGCCATTCAACGATGGCTCTCCTCTTTTTCCATTCGTTTCCATTGTCAGCCCAAGAGCACACGAACTAGTAGTAGTGAGTAAAGAGGAAGAAGAATGAGTGAAACAGTGAGAAGAGGACGAACCAAGGGAAGAACGACCCCAAAACATCCCCCAAAACATCCCCCAAGGGATGTTTACATAATTACATGAATACAAGAGCCACGTGGCCTCCCTCCTAAGAAGCTCACGTAACCCCCTCTTCTCCATAAAATAAATTATGGGTAAATAAAATAATAATAACAAGACTTTGCCCCTCAAGCCCCCTCTCTCATGGAATCATATGCCTCTATCTCTTTTTTCCTTATCGGTCTTGCAACCAACGGTGTATTTTATTAATGTATACTAAGTGTTACATTTCCTAGGCACTCCGGCCCCTTATTAACTTTATCGGCTCACCAGCCTAAGTCATATTTAAGTAATACATTATAGTTGATAAGGGTTAGAACCGGTATGTTACATCCCCATCCCCTTATTTTGGCACTGTCCTCAGTGCACAACACCATTCGAATGTTATTAACATTACAATTCCAGTCCCTCTAGCCTTAATTCACACAAGCAATACAACCCAATCTTATATACATAGGCACTCTAGCCTAAAACATGTATGCATAGGCATTCCGACCCAAAACATGTATGATGATCTTCATAATTTATATTTCTGGCAGCAGTTCCAACCAACAAGCTCTCCTTCCCTCTCAGCCCTCCATAACCCAAAGAAATGAACCCCTTTCTCTTCCATGCAGTCCCTCAGGCTGTTCCACTTCTCCCCGACTTTAGTGCACTCGACCAGGAAGTTTTAGAGTTGTGGGTTCCAGAAATCCAGTTGTAGCAAGTCCATTGGACTTTCTTCCTTGCATGCATTTTTCATTTAGTTGCTCCAACATCACCTTATTTTCTATCTTATTCTGGTACTTTTTCTAGATCTTCAACATTCATCGTTTTCCTACAATATTTCAAATTAGCGAGCATGTCAGTTCAAAATTTGTGCATAAAATTTTCATTCTTTCTCATATTGTAAGAGTAAATTTTCATAATCCAATACAATACTTATCTATGCAGTTAATGGATCTGCATCCATATGGTTGTATCGTTAACTTGGCTCACTATTTTCTTTGACATACCCATTGTGTGCATGACCCCAATCAAGAGCTATCAAAGTCTCCTCTTCCTTGTGGTCACTCACCTTCCAGGCCCAAGCTCAGGCATCCCCTTCTGTACTATGCAGTCCCTCAGGAGATCCATCTTTCATGACCAAGGTTCTCTTGCACAAGAATATTTCTAGGGACACAGGGTTCTCATGTCACAACAATATCCTTTTCCATGCTTTCCAGCTTACATATCCAACATCTCATATGTATTATACACATATAGTCATCATGAGATATCATTATAACCATTTGAAACATAACTGTCAAATCTGATTTATATAGGAAAATAAAATTTTCCAAGCATGATATTTCTACTCATAATGGTTGGCTCTGCAGCTGTAGATATTAGTCTTCCTTATGGGCTTACATCCCTACCATATACAAGACCATTATGCTTGCAATTTCTTCAATTTACATTTGGCCAAAACAATTTGTCAATAATTATCAAATCATAATTCCCAAAACTGTTTTATATAGGAAAAATAAAACTTCTAGAGATGAGCTTATGCTCATAACAATTTGACTCTTGCAACAATCGACATTGGTCTTCTTTATGGGCTTACAACACTTCCATATCCAAGACCCCTTTCCTCCTACAATTTCAACATTCCTCAACTAAACAAATTGTCAATATCTCATGTACAAGATATATATTCTCATGGCCATGATTCAAAAAAAAATCACAAAGTTCTCTCAGAATTGTTTACAACTATAATTCAATTACTTCTATTAATCCAACTATCAATTGGAATGAACTCATCATTACATACACATGTATTCTCATTCACACAGACTTTTCATAATGCAATAGTTAATAAGATAACAATCAATGTACCAATACCCATGGTCACATCTACACAATGCATCCATGCATCGACTACATAATACCATAGAACTATGTCATGTATACCACCATGATGAGTTCGAAGGTTTGGCCAACGATTCACACATCATCCACACACTTCCTACTCCTTGCCTAACTATTTGGTTACCTTCCTTTTCCACCCAAACAAAAAACCAATAATATAATCCTTAAGTTCTCTTCAGTGTTGGCAAAGAGGTTGCAATCCAAACATCAGATATACATTAGATACCATCGAGCACTCACATAACGCTATGGCCCTTCCATATCCAACCATATTATGGTATCACACATGACTATATCTATGAATATTCATTGTTATATAAGTATTACGTCTCCCGACTTAACCTAGTTATTATCCCATAACCAATCATAACATAATATGAAACTGACATTTTATCTAAGTGCATTCTAGCATCAACAACACTTACACACTCTAGGCCTTCGGCCATTACATATCAATTTAACTACTGAAAATTAACTGATGGAATTCTTACCTCGATCCCCTTCAACATGTATGCAACAACAGAAGCTAAATGCATACCTTCCTGGTTGTTACCAACCTACTTGTTGCTGTCTGACCAACTGATATTTGTAGAAGCTCACAGACTCCCCCGTTCATCATTTTGATTATCATTCCTGCCATCCTCATGGGTCTTCACCTCGATGGAAATTATAAGCAACAACAAAATCCACATATTTAACCCTGTTGTATCATTTTTCCTGAATACATAATCCATCCTTAGTCATACTCAAACATTATTTCATAATAACATACTATTCTAAGTTCACCAGCATGTTATATTCATATCCAAGCATGTACATATGAAAAATTACACATCTATATGAACCAAGCATTTACTGTCAGCATGCCTACTAATGCATATGCAATTTAACTTCATTGTATGCTTCATGCACTCTAGTGCATTTCTGTTTCAATTCACTTATTTATTTATCTATTTCTATTGTAGTTGGTTGTTCTTGAATTCCTTTAGATCCTTGATACCTTGTGTGCTCCCATTCTTATCATCTTCACTATGGTTCCCTGGGTCTGAACACTTTTCTAGCCACTTTCCACCTGGCCATTCTTTCGCACTTAGTACCATTCCCCAATGGAAATCCATTTTCATTCAGTGCCACTTTTGAAGTGAGAGAGCATTCCAATTCCTCTGCATTGGCATCTTTCTTCCACTGTGAACTCTGATATCATAAGTGGATTTCTTTCACATTTAATATTTTAGACAGTAGATAAGTCATAACTAACAAATCCTTCCTTGGAACTCCCATGCTTCACACATAGATATTATTCACACACCACCTCTTAAGCTCTTTGTTTCCTTCCACATCAAGCTTGCAACTATCTACACATCTCTACCTTCAATGCTATGGAGCCTTACTTTTCCTTTCTATGCCCATTAATGACATCATTCACCTGCTAGCTTCATGTCCCATGTGAGGATTCTTTCTTTTATAGTACCTCATCCAACTTTTGTAAGAAAAGTCATGCCTCCATGACCCTAACATCTGATCCTATTCTTGAATTGATCCGATTATACCTCTAATCCTGATAAACCTACAAGTAGCCATCTTGTTAGAGCTATACATATCATACAAAAATTGTCAATTAAATTTACAGGTGCCTTTTTACTTAAATGATAATATTATTCCTTAATTAATATCATTTTTCCTTTTTATATGAATTAACTCTTTTTTAATCATTAGTGTGTGTCATTTCTTTTGTCTTCATGAGTTGATCATAGACATGGATCGACTCATTATTTCGTACTCATGCTTTTGTTGTTTTCTCAGTTCACAAACAGATCATATTTTGATCTTTTATCAATTCTCTATATTATTCTAGTGTTAACTCTCTGTTGAATTAAATCTTTATTAGGCACTTCCTTCAAACCATTTACATATGACCATATGCACAAACCCACAGGCTTATTGATTTGAGCATTGCCTCTTCTTTTCCCCTTTTTTTTTTATTCCATACAACCATAGGTAGTGACCAGGTGCTAAGCTAATAAATGTTTGATCACTTATCAAAATCAACGGTGACATCTTAATGTCACGACAAGTTGGACAGTTCTGATTTGCTTCGAAACTTCGCCTATTCATGGCTCCTGAATTCTGGAGTAGTAATTCCTCCGAAGTGATTAGCTACCAAATGATTCATAAAGCAGTGGTGACCTCTTGTTGTCGGTTAACACCTCCACTTACGCTATCCTTCCACTATACTTGATCATTGGATGGGAAAACTCCCGAAGTAGATCAACAATTAACGTTGACTTCAGCCTTCGGCACTTCGCAACTTTAGAACCTTCAACCAGGACTAGATCAATGACCCTATTCCTATTTCATGATCAATGATTGAGATCCACTTCAGATCTCTAACCTTCGATGGTATAAACTTTCCCCACTTGCTTCCTCCCGAAACACTTTTACCTGAATTTCACGATCTATCGATGCGTGTCCTCTTTCAGATCAACGACTGTGAATTGCTTCGACTATTTAGGCTTTGGGAGTTTCAAAATCTATGCCTTCACTTTCTCCTAGACTGCTTTCACCCAAAGTCGATGATCCTTCGACGCGTGTCTCTCATAGATCAACGACTGTGAATCACTTCGGCTCTTCGGGTTTCAAGAGTTTCAAACTCTCCACCTTCACTTTCTCCCGCAACATCGATCCTCCAAACCACTGTGAGATCTACTATCGTGTGTCTTCTAGGATCAATTTTTTATATGTACTTTGGCCTTCATGCCTTCAGGATCTCTCGACCCAATGCAAACTGTCATATATTTCTCCTCTGGAGTGCCCAGTCTCTGGACTACATGATCTGTCGCCACGTGGTGAAATACCATAAGCGGACATGTGGCCCAATCGGGTGGATGACATGTGTCATGTTCTAACTGACATTTCAATACACCATATGCTCAAAACGTACTGACACATGGCACACATCCCATGTGTCCACATCATCCCAGGTGACATCCACAAGCCACGTCACTTTGGAATTATGGGGTTCACATCACCTCCAGGTGACGTCATCATGCACCACCACTTTGGCCCTTCGGGCTTCGGGACTTCGGGATTGAAAAGTTTCAAAACTAACACACTTCCAATTCACCTAAACTCTGAATTCTTGAACTAGCCAATCTGCCGACATGCGTCTCCCTTATCGAATGGTCCTTATTAACCACAGACTTCGGGAGATACCGCTGCAAAGATCAACGGTCCTTGATTACTTTAGGACTTTGGGTAATTCTTTCTCTAGTGATTCTCTTTGCAAAACTATTCGGATTACTAAGTCTCCAAAGTGAGGTATTTGGTGCCGCGTGTCGTTTTTGATGGACGGTCTAGATGAATTTTGAGCTTCAGGCCTTCAAGAGTTCTGGATTTTCGTATCTGTCTTTCTTATGAAGTGATTATCCGCAGGAGTGCAGGATCTCCTACCACGTGTCCACTTCAATCAATGGTCTGTATCTACTTAGGCTCTTCAGGTTTCGATGTTCGAGCACTAACATGTCACATCACTTAATGCCTTTCAATTTGTGGGGGCACGCATTGATGGTTTGGAGTAATCCGCCTTTCTCCCCACAATTCTCTTGATGCTGACACGTAACCCCTTGATGAAACCATGGTTTGGATTGCGGGACCACCTTGGGGAATTAACTCCCGTGTAACTTGGTTCCCTGCAATGCCTCTTGACCATCGATCTCTCTCCAAGCAATCTGACGACTGTGACTTAACCTTTGCTTCTCTTTCATCAGACGACCCTTGTTCACCTTCCCTTTGATCCAAGGATCCTGGATTTATCTTGATCCCATAGTGGCGATCACTCCTAAATTTGAAGAGGATGGTCATGATGCTTCGAACACTTACAAAGGATCTATGACATTCTAACTCCTACATAGATTTTTCAATGCCATTCCTCCTGATATTTTCAACTTCATGGTTAGAATTTGATGTCAACCATGAGAATTTGACCATTAGACCCGGACCATACCAGCCCGGTGTTTCAACCAAAATATCTGACACAAATCCGTAACATACTCGACCCCTTAGAGGCCGGGATACATTAACTTAAGCAGGATGCAACACAACCAACCACCCACATGCTAGGAATTCTGCAATCCCAAGACTCAGTTCTCTGATCCAAATTCGAAAATGAAGGACTTATCAACAATGTTAGAAGCATGCACACCACATGCATAAGACAAGATCCATGTCACAACATAAAAGAGATAAATAATGTACCATGCACAAAAAATAACCAGCAGACAGGCACATTATAATAAATATCTCAAAGATAATTAAATACACAGTAGAATACTTTAAATACAAAACACATAGAGCACTTATCTTTGCAAGTAAACATTTGCCAACTAGCTACAGACTGAGGACGTTCCTCCCAACCATAGACGTTGTTGTTCATTTACACTCAACAACAGGTCACCCCCGAGCTAGGGATATGAATACACAAAGACTGGTCCTAGGCCAATTCTAAATACATAGTAGTTGTCTATAGCATATCCTACCACCCAGAGGCTGGGCTACATTACCTTAAATAGGCTGCAACACACTCAACCACCTGCAAGCTAGGCATGTTGTAGTCCCAAGACTTAATTCTCTAATCAAAATTCTAAAATGAAAGAATTGTCAACAATGTTAGAAGCATTCACACCACATGCATAAGACAAGATCCATGTCACAACATAAAAGAGATAAACAACGTGCCATGCACAACAAATAACCAGCAGAGAGGCACATTAGAATACATATAATAGAGATAATTAAATACATAGTGGAATACATTAAACAAAAAACACAGAGAACACTTATCTTTGCAAGTAAACGTTCATCAACTGGCTGCAGACCCAGGACATTCCTCCCAACCATAGACATTTCTGTTCATTTACTATCAAAAACATGTCAGTCCTGAGCCAGGGCTATGAATACACAAGGAAAGGTCCTAGGCCAAGTCTAAATACATAGTAGTTGGCTAAGTACCTCTTAGGTTTCCGAACCTCACAACAATCCTAATTTCCATCTCTTTTTCCCCCTCAGCCTGCACAACCCTAAGAAATGAACACCTTTCTCTACCATGCAGTCCCTGAGGTTGTTCCATTTCTCTCCAGGGCTCTAGTGCTATTGTTCAGGAAGTCTCCCTACTGGAAATTCCAAGGACTCTCAACTGTGGACAGTTCCATCCAAACTTCCATCAAGTTCATGCACACAGGCATCCATTCCCTCCTAGAATGATCAGTAAATCATTACAACCATTCAACGATGTCTCTCCTCTTCATTCCATTCGTTTCCATGCTCAGTCGAAGAGCACACGAACTAGCATTAGTGAGCGAAGATGAAGAAGAACGAGTGAACCCATGAGAAGAGGACAAACCAATGGAAGAATGATCCCAAAACAACCCCCAAGGGATGTTTAAATAATTACATGAATACAAGAGCCACATGGCCTCCATCCCCAGAAGCTCATGTAACCCCCTCTTCTCCTTAAAATCAATTATGGGTAAATAAAATAATAATAACAATACTTAGCCCCTCAATCCCCCTCTCTCCTGGAATCATAGCCCACTATCTCTTTTATCCTTGTCAGTCTTGCAGCCAACGATGTATTTTATTAATGTATAGGAAGTGTTACATTTCCTAGGCACTCTGGCACCTTTTCAACTTTACCGACTCACCAGCCTAAGTCATATTTACATAATACATTATAGTTTAAAAGGGTTAGAACCGTGATGTTACAATATACTAAAAAAATAATCATATTCTGATTTTCAATTTTAATATATATATTGTTGTCAGTGGTTCCTCTTTTGTATCCTTGCTAGTGTAGATGATTATAAAGTCTTTAAAACCATGCCTTGGGATCTTGTTTGAGACCATACAATTATTTCTTTAATTTTCGTACATTGTCTTTATTTTCTGATAATATAAATCCTTTAGGTTGTTGTATATAAACTTCTTCCTCTAGATTTCCATTTAAGAATGTTGATTTGAGATCCATTTGATATATTTTGATGTTTTTAGAACATGAAAATGCCAAGAACATTCTTATTAATTCTACTCTGGCTACTAGGGAAAATGTTTCTTCAAAGTCAATCCCTTCTACTTGTGCATATCCTTTGCACACTAATATCTCTTTATTTCTTAAAATTTGACCATCTTCATTAAATTTATTTTTAAAAATCTACTTGGTCCCTACCACATATTTTTCTTTTGGTATTGGGACAAGTTCCTAGGTCTGATTCTTCTTTATTTTATCAACCTCTTCATTTGTGGCTTTAATCCAATCTTCATATTTGGTTCATATGTTAGCCTTCTTTTAGGTTGATATCTTTTTTGGTTCATATGTTAGCCAACACTTTTGTTTCCTATGATTTCACTTTTAGGTTGATATCTTTGTACTCTTCTTAATGGTGCTCTTGATTCTTGTCTTGGTGATGCTTCTTCTTCATTTTCTTCTACACTTTGTGATTCATCTTCTTGTATTTCTTCAGTTTCTTCTTCAACATCATCATCTCTTCTTTAATGAACTTGTGAGTTGTCTTGATATGTGATTCTTATTGATGTTAGATCATCCACATTTACATTTTCACTTTCTTCAATTTTGTGCAATATCATATCGTAGCATCTGTAGGCCTTTTTATTGGATGATTAATCAAGAAATATGCCTTCATATGATATGGAATCAAATTTTCCTAGATTATCATTATCTCTTTTTATATAAAATTTTCTCCCAAAGACTCGAAAGTGTTTTATTGATGTTGTTTTGCCAAACCTCAACTCATATGGTGTCTTGTCATGGTTAAACCTAAGTTGTACTCTATTAAGTATATATAATGTTGTATATACTGCTTCTATCCAATAGATATCTGGGAGTTTGGTTTCATTTAACATAATTATGGCTTGTTCTTGGATGGTTCTATTTTTCCTTTCAGCTACTCCATTTTGTTGAGGAGTTCTCGGAGCTGAAAAGTGTCTTTTAATTCCATGAGTTTCACAAAACTCATTGAACTCATCTGAAGTAAATTCCCCTTCGTTCTCTGATCTTAGGCACTTGGTTTTGAGATCAATCTCATTTTCAACATGTGCTTTTAAGGCTTTGAATTTTTTGAATGCTTCTGATTTTTCTTTAAGAAAATATACCCAAGTCATTCGTGTATAGTCATCAATGAATAAAATGAAGTAATGTTCATCTTGGATAATTTTAGTTCTTATTGCTCCACAAAGGTTAGTGTGGAAAAGTTCCAGTGGTTTTGATGTAGAATACTCTTTTGTCTTTAATCTTACTCTTGTCTGCTTTCCATGTTAGCAATGCCTACAAACAAAGTTTGAAGGTTTAATAATCTTTGGCATATCTCTCACAACTTTGTTTTTATTGACTTTTATTAAATTTTCCAAACCTATATGCCCCATTCTTCTGTGCCATAACCAACATTTGTCTATTTGGTTCATGCAACATTTTTCTTCTTCTTCTATCTTTAAGATATAAAATTGCTTGGTATCCTTGGTGCAACAACCACTAGTTTTCCTGAGTCTTCTTTTCTAATTTCACATTTTTCGGAGTAAAAAATGAGTATGTGTCCTTGATAACAAGTTTCTCTCACACGGAGGATATTCGACTTCAAATTTTCAACTAATATCACATTTTCTAATTTAGCATTATTATTTTTGAAACTGTCTATGCCCTTCCCAAGTATCTTGGTAGAGACATTATCTCCAAATCTAACACTTCATTTTTGTTTCTTTTTCAGACTGAGGAATTTGTCTTGATCTCTAGTCATATGTTTTGAACATCCACTGTCAACATACCTTTGAATCCTTTTATATTTAGCATATAAGGATACATTACACTCCTTTTCATTTTCTTCCATTTGTTTTTCTTTCCATGCCTTCTTATGCTTTTCTTCTTGAATTTTGGAGGTTTTTATGGGAAGCTTTGGTAGTCTACAATGACTAGATTTGTGACCATAGTTGTTGCATTTGTGGCATTCAACATTGTAATTTTTCAATGGAGAGAATTAATATAGTTTTTGTTCTCTTGATTATTAATATTCTTGTTGTTCCTATAACCATAGTTTTGAACATTTTTATGATTGTATTGCCCATAATATCTACAATGTAATGATTTGTGATGAAAATTATTGCAAGAGAAACAATAGCCAAGAAAGATATGTTGATACAATTTTTGGGGAGTTCTCATTGTAGTTGTATTCTTTCTATATTGATTTTCTTTTGAAGGGAGAGAAGATTTATGTTGATTAGAATTAGTCTTTATTTTTCTTTCTTCCTTTTTCAAAGAGCTCTGAAGGGAAGCTGCATAACATTTTGGATTTTTATCAGTTTTATGAGATGTAGAGTTATATCCTTTATTATGATTCTTTTGATCATAACCCAATACTGACTTACTGTTTGATGATCTTTGACTCTTAATAATATCATCCAGGATTTTTGAATTGTTTTCAAATCTTGATTGTTTGTTTCCTTTCTCAAGTTCTATTTTTAGAAAAACAATTTCAACCTCTAGCTTTACACAGTCTAATTGCTTTCCATTGAGTTGTTTATTTATAACCTCTTCAATTATTTTGGCTTCTTGGATTTGATTCTTCAAGTCAATAATGATTTGTTCTAATTCCTTTATGGTTATTAAAACTTTATTTTCTCTTGATTTTGCTTTTTCTTCATGTTCTAATAGTTGTTATTTTAATGATTTGTTCTTATTTTTATATTTTCTCAGTTCTTCAAGATAACTAATAAGTTCTCATTCAAGGTCTAATTCTCCTTCAACTTCAAAGTTTTCTTCATTAGAAGCATTATTTCTAGTTTCTATATAAAGTTAGCTTCTTCTTCATATGATATGTCTGAGTGATTTTGATTTGGAACATGATCATGGTTTTTTGTTTCTTTTGATGTTTTCAAGGTTGTTTCTCTTTTTGATGACTTTTATTTCCTAATTATCCTTTGAGAGGCTATACGAATCCCATGAATCTCATCCATTGTAAGTTTTTCAAGGTCTTATCTATCTTTTAAGGTAGATACATTGGCATCATATATCATTGGTAATGATCTTGATACCTTTTGGACAATAAGTTTTATCTTTTATCGCTTCTCCTAATGCTTTGATTGAATTGACTATTTCATCCACTCTTTGAAAATATTCCACAATGTTTTCTTCCCCTTTCATCTTCAGACTCTCAAACTTCCTTCTATATGTTTGAAGTTTTGTTTGCGTAACTCTGTCAACTCCTTCATAGATGACATTAAGTTTGTCCCAGATCTCTTTTGTTGATTTACAATGCACCACTTTTACAAATATAGGATTTGGTAATCCACCCAGAATTGCAATAAAAGCCCTTGAATTATCATTGCAAACTTTCGTTGCAATAACATCTAAAGGTGCAGTAGTTGGTGTAGTGTAACCATTTACCACACATAGCCAAACATGACATCCAAGAGCCATTAAATAAATTATCATCCTTATAATCCAAAATTCATAATCATTTCCTTTGAGCAATGGTGTTTTGTTTGAGGACATTCCTTCTTGTTGATCCATTGGATTTCTCAGAATCTTCCTTCGAGTGGTTAGATTATGGGGAGGGAACCTGCTATGATTCCAATTGTTGGAATGTTGTTCAATACTGAGAGCGAGGGTGAATAAACATTGATTATTTTTCTCAAATTAAATTAATCTTTATTAAATTATAACAATTTATGAAGAAGAACTTACAAAACTCTTAATTTTAAATGTAAGAATCATAAAAATTATATATCATTTACAAGTTACAGTTTGTAAGAGACACAAATATCTCTTCTTTTGAGTACCAAATCAAGAAGATACCAATCTCATGTTTTGTAAGAAACAACTTGAAGAAGCACCAACTCCTTGTAGATTAGGCTCCAACCTGTAAAGGACTCCAATCCTCTGTTTTTCAAGCACCAACTTGAGGAAGTTGAAACTCCATGTTTCAGGATTCAACCTATAGAGGAATCAATTCCTCCCTTTCTCCTCCCTTCCACCCTCACTTCATGTGTATGTTTTAGGTTTCATATACTTCTTTGTACTCTGCTTATGTTTCTGATCTTCTGAATTATACCATAGAGACATCTTCCTTCCACCATATTTTTTTGTTTATATAGTCTTTCAACGAGTATAACATTTGAACCGTTGTGTCTTTTAATAATGTAACATTGCAGCTCTTCATTTACTTTAATAATAATGATAACAATTTGACATTAATTTTTTTTTTTATTTCATTCAAAAGACTTCAAATCTTTTGTAGGTTGTTCATGATTACTTGAATATCTAGGTGTTAAAAAATTGTTTGTTGTTGTTGTAACAGTTCTTTGAAAAAACCTTGATCCTGTGCTGCTAATTATATTTTAATCATATTTTTAGTCTTTATGAGTTGATCTCAGCTATGGATTGAATCTTCTTATTTTGGTCTCACACTTCCATATTGATCCAACGATCTATGATCAATCTTGATTGTCCATTGTCGATCCATAAAATTTATGATTTCATTTTTTGTTGACCTCAACCATCCAATAATTGTTCCTCTACAATTACTCTAGGAATATTGTATTTGTTGGATCATTGAATATCAAGATGTCTAACCCATAAGAAGGAGGCTTATATCCTATCCGTGTCACCAATGCAAAATTATTGTGAGTGCTTGTTATGATAAAAAAGAAGGTAAAATACAATGGGTGATTGTATTTGATCAATAATTTACACCAATGAATAGTGTTTTCCTCCTCTTTTTTGTAATATAGCTAATATATATATTTATAATCTATAGAAGGTAACAAATTCAATCTACAATAAAGACTACATCAAAAGGAATATTATCTATAAAGATAAAAAAATAATGTATCCATTCCATGTTATATTTTTCCCCATCTAGAGACTAAACAAAGGAATCATAATTTTCATGAAAGGAATGCATATATAAAGTTCTAGAATAGGAATTCATAGATCTTGTAACAATATTAACATCATGAAATTTTTTAAAACAAGGCTCAATATTATAACCTACAATGGTAGAGTCTAATCCTCAAATTCAGAGTTTGAGTCAATATGGAAGTAGGTAAGGGGAGTTTCCCCTCTTAGATTGTCCTTGGAAGATTCCTTTATTTTCTCTACTTCCACCATTTTCTTCCCTTACTACTATTCAATTTCCATTGCAATTGTTCTATCCTGTTTTGGCTCCTCACTTCTTGCCTTAGACCCCATGTAGCATTGATTGAATTTTCATATTTCTTATCAATATGATCTAGTTTGTTAAGGATTTTCGTGTATTGAGACCCCTATACTTCAACAACTAGAGTAATGAAAGTCTTCATGTGCCAATGCAAATCTATTATCTTCAAATATTTAGTGTGTCTACTTCTTGGAAATATTGCATCATCAGTTAATGGAATCATTTCCTCATCTATTTTGTCACTAAATGTTAGGCCTCTTATCTTCCTTACCTTGTTTTCTATTTCTTGCATTTGTTTCTTGACCTTCATTGTAAAACACCAAGGCTGAGCCCCTGCTTAATTGTAATTATGTTTATAGGCTGGTGAGACAAGTGGTTATAAGTTGAGTGACTTATGTGTTTAATAGGTTGGTGAGCCAGATGCTAAGGCCAACGAGCATGATTTATATATATGTGAAAACTCACATCATTAATAAAATTACACTGTTGTGTGTAGATCGACCATGAAGAAGAGTTATGGGGGACTAAACTAGACTAGGTAGGGTAAGGGAAGGGAGATAAGCTAGAGGGCTTGCCTCTAAGGGAATAATATTTTATTATTATTTTCCAAAATATATGGTTGACATCGTGTTTTCCTAAGTTCCTGGGGGAAAGGGGGAATGAGTGATAAGTGGAACTCATGCGGCTTCATGAAGACATGTGTCAACCCGGGCGCACACATTTTATAGTTGGGAAATCCATCTCATTGGGGGTTCTCTTCCCATTTTGGCATTGTTCCCATCCTTGCGTCGTGACCAATTCGAGTTTTCTTATGACCCTTACGATTCTCTAGAAGTCTGTCACCTTCCCTATTCACCAGGGATTCACGCATTGAACCAATTCTCCATCATTATCGCCTCTGTATCTAGCATGCACCTTTGGAATCCTACAAACATATTTTAGTTACCTCATGTGTCTCCTGTGAATCCTGACGCAATTGTATTCACATGAGTTGTGTTCTGTCTTAGCGTTTGGACATTGCCATTTTCGGTGTCGATACCCGTTTTGTTGTTGCTACCATCACTCGTGTGTAGCTGAATGTTGTTGCTTGTTTCTTAGGAGTTGAATTGAAGAAGCAAGTTGTCAAGCCTGTGGGAAACTCTTCTAGTTGAGAGCATTTGTTGGGAAGTGAGTTCTCCTGGAAGGGAGTCCCATAGTAGCTACAGTACTCTGAGACTTCTGGTCCATCCTGTTGTTGAAACCTAAGGTAAGGGAGGTGTAGTAGCCGATGGACTTGTGTTAGTGAAGGTGTACCCTCCTGGGGTGGAGAAAGCATGTGGGGAATTAGGGTCTATGGGTTGTGGGCGTAAGTGGCTCCTGGGATAAAATATCCATCCTATTGTTTTGTATAACTTTCTTGTTATCCTTGCCAAGATAGAATTCCCTTTCCTGGTGGAGTTTAGTCCCAGCTCAGGGGTGACACATTGTTGAGTGTGATGAGAAGCGTGGTCTAAGGTTGGGAGGTTCTTGGAAGGTCTGCATGCATTTAGTGGGCATCTATTAAAAGATAAGTACCAATTCTATGTTCACTGTATCCTGTGTATTTCTATTTTCATTATAATTAATGAGTAATGCCTGTATATATATGTTTGCATGTATGTGTTAAATGTTTCTTCTATTTAATTGAATTAGATAGATATATATGTATAAGTGTGAATACCAGATGTCATCTCTATCTTCCAGTTAAGTTTTACATGTGATTATTTCTACAACGTTACAAATTGGTATCAGAGCTAAGTAAAGTGTTCGAGTAGTGTCGTTTCCAAACCTGTTGGTGGATGGGGACGTTACAAATTGGTATCAGATCCAAGGTTCAAGAACTGATCCTATATGGGCGAGATAAGTGGTCATTGGAACCAAGGTTTTTGGTGGAAATTGTGTCAAGAGGAACCAATTTCGAGCCTCAAAACATTTCTGAGTGTCAAGAGGTTACCTTGGTCGTGTTACGAAGCTTAGGAGGTCTAGTGGTATTATAAAACCACAATAGACATGGTATTGGGACGCAAACTAATGTGGGTCGTAGGATCTGTTCAAGTGAAGGAGGACAATTCCCGACCGTCAGATATGGAAAAGTTGCGAGGTGGTTAGCCGTGAGTTCCTTTGGGAAATATGCGGAGTAATGAAGTTTGTCTATGTCATCGATCTGAGAGAGAGGATACGTGGAAGAAATCCATGGACTTCGGGTGAAATCACTTCGGGAGAAAACGAGTGTGGAGAGGTGGAAACTTCTAAAGCCCGAAGTCCCCGAATTGGATCTACACCATAGATCTGGGGAGAAAATATCGACCGTTGGATTGGGCCGAAGTTGGACCGGAACCATTGGATCAATCCAAGGGTGGAAGTCATGGCGCGGTATGAAGCTCCAAAGTCCGAAGTAATTTCGACCATCCGTTCAGAGGGACATGTGTCAGCAGATTGGCTTGTTCAAGATTTTGACTTTCGAGAGAATTAGTCTGTGCTGAGGTGAGAATTCCCGAAGCTCGAAGCTCCAAAGCCTTGAAGAGTCGAACTGGTGAGTCATGATGATGTCACCTAGAGGTGACGTGAACCTCTCATATCCTTTCTACATGCCCCCACTTGGAATGTTGAAAGATGTACTATGTGGGCCCTGAGTTTGCATAACATAGATAAAGTTCGATGGGCCCACACTAGCGTTGATCACGATACATCAATATCAATCACCATGATGCATTGTGGGGACCCAAATTGCATGAGAGTTAGTTTCCCAGGGAGGTCCCACAATCTAAACCACAATTTTACTAGGGGGTTACATGTCAACGTCAGAATAATTGCGGAACGAAAGGAGGGTTACTCCAACCCGCAGATGCATTCCCCCACAATTTGGAAGGCATTAAGTGATGTGACTATTTGGTATCTTAGTTCAAGTACGGAAACCATGGGTCCCAATGAACACATGGCGCCAATTGGGAAGTTTGAAGACTTGACACTCCAGAAGGATGGCTCATAATGAATGAAAGAAAGAACCTTCCGAATTTTCGTAATGCCGAAGTGACAGGACATAATAACGTCACCAAAGGGGACATAGAAGTGTTCGAAGATTAATGGTTCAGGATAAGTGAGGTGTGCTGATGAAAAAAATTCCTAAGCCCGAAGTCGTGAAGCTACAAAGATTCGAAGATTCAAAGTCCAAGAGCTCAGATGCCTGAAGTTCCACAGTCGATGTCAACCATTAGATGTTGGGTAGTCATGAACTATTGATCCACCCCACTCCACGAGTTCGTTAACCCAGAACTCCAAGAGATTGTGAGATATGCTTTTAAAACTTCCAAAGTCGAAGGCTTGAAGTCTCGAACAAGCGCCTATCGACCTAGTGCTTGGCCAAAACCCATGGTCTCATGGGTTGGGTTCTAAGAGAAAGGAGCGATTACTAGAAAATTATTACAGAACATAGCAGAGCTCAGAAAGAAAATGGAATATGGAATTTTTCTTTGAATTGGATTGGCTTATGAATATTGTGGAATTTGTTAAGGACTGATGGCCTGACAAATTTTGGTTGACTACACATTGTGTTGGCAGAGTTAACCATTGTCAGGACCAAACTGAATTGCCGCAGAGTGAAGAAAATGGAGGAGGCATAGAATGCTTTTAGTTCATAGAATGAAGCTAAAGTAATTGATGTCCATTTGGGAGTTGAAGGATTGAACTCCAATGGTTATGGAGAAGAGATAGATAAGGAGGGAGACATGATGAAAATAATTGAAATATTGCAAAAATATGTCCAGACACATCGAACAGATAACAAAAAGCTCAGGAAATATAGGGATCAATAGGGAGAATTCAACATAAAGTTTATACAAAGTTTGGAAAGGATAGAAAATAAATTGGATAAGGGGAGTGATTCCAACAAATCAGTAATTCACGGGTCTCCTAATGAAAGGAGGAAATCAAGGAGTATTGGCAGACACCATCATCACTTCAAGGGAACTCTAAGAGGAGGGAAAAAAATAGTTCAATCCCATCTCCTATCAGAAAGCATAGGAAATCTGGAGTGGATGAGCTAAAGGGAGAAATGAACAAGATTAAACCTCCTACTTTTTATGGAGAAAACAAGAAAAATGAAGATGCTAAGACATGGGTGTTGGGCATGAGGAAATATTTCCATGTACAAAACTATTCTTCTCATGCAGAGGGAAGAATTTCCATTTAACAACTTAAAAGAAAGGCATACATATGGTGGGATCAGCTTGTGCAATCACAACACGTCAGAGAGAAGAATGTCACATGGAGGGAATTCAAGAGACATTTTGAAAAGAAGTACTTAACTAAGAGGTATTATGACAAGAAAATGAAGGAGTTCTTCAAACTCAAGCCGGGAAGTATGTCCATTGATGAGTATTAAATAAGATTCTTGGAGTTGTTGAAATATGTTCCTTTCATCAAGGATGAGACAATTAAGATTCAAAGGTATCTGAGTGGGCTATCATATCCCATCAGTGAAAGGATCCAATATGATGATCCTAAAACTATGGAAGAAACCATAAGGAGAGAAAAATTCTTATATGATCAACAAAAAGAAAATCCTACTTTCCAAAAATCTTGGGAAGACAAGAAGAAGTTTAAGAGGGAGTAGAGGAAAAAGGGAAACAAACCACCATTTTTCAGGAATAGCCCTCAAGGACAGCTAGATTTTAGAGAGCCCAGGAAGGCTTAAGTAGGTGGGAAAATGCCAAGACAACCATCTATGGAATGTTGGGGTTGTAAAGGAAATCATAGGTACATAGATTTCCCCCACAGAAATTGCAAAGTGAGAGTTGTCCCCAATGTTCAATAGGAAGAAATAGTGGAGGACATGGGTAGAAGTGTACCAAGGATGTATGTAGCCTTGGACAACAAGAAAGAAAAATATCAGTCACATATGATTGAAGTGGAAGGTATGATCAACAACCAAACCATTACTATTTTAATTGATTCAAGAGCTAGTCATAGTTATATAGATCCTAGAATGGTGGAAAGTTTTCATTTGCCAAGAAGCAAGCATGGAAAATCTTGGTAAGTGCAGCTCACTATAGGAGCCAAGAGAAAGGTTGTTGAGTTGGTTAAGTCCCATCCAGTGGACATGAATGGGCTGAGCACAGGGGATGAATTGAACATATTACCTTTAGGATCCTATGACTGTCTAATTGGTAGGGATTGGTTGGACGAGCACCATGCCATATTAGAATACCATAGCAAGGAATTCGATTTCTTGGATGAGGAAGGAAACCCAAGGAAGGTGTAGGGAATCCCAAGGGAAGTTACTGTCATATAAATCTCAACAATATAGCTGAAGAAGTGTTATAGGAAGGGTTTCCAAATAATTACAGCTCATATGGAAGAATCACCTAAGGATAAGGTGTCAAATATTGAATACCATGCAGTACTAAAATATTTTGAAGATGTGTCCCAGGAGGTACCCGAACTACACTCGAAGAGAGATATTGATTTCTTTATAAACCCGATGCCTGGGGGAGCTCCAATGTCAAAACCTCCTTACAGAATGAGTACACCAGAGCTGAAAGAACTGCAATTGCAGCTTGAAGAACTTCTGAAGAAGGGGTATATACGCCCAAGTATGTCACCTTGGGGTGCCTAAGTCCTGTTCATGAAGAAGAAAGATGGGACATTAAGATTGTGCATCGATTTAAGAGAGTTGAACAAAGTAACTATTAATAACATGTATCCTTTGCTAAGGATCGATGATCTCTTTGATCAGTTGAAGGATGTCAAGATATTTAAAAAAATAGATCTCATGTTAGGGTACCACCAGGTAAGGATAAAGGATGAAGACATTAGTAAGATTTCCTTCAGAACAAGGTATGGTCATTATGAATTCACAGTGGTTCCATTTGGGTTATCAAATGCAGCCATTGTTTTCATGTGCCTAATGAATGGTGTATTCATGGAATATCTAGACAAGTTTTTCATAGTATTTTTAGATGACATCCTGGTGTATTCCAAGTGAGAGAAAGAGCATGAACATCACATGAAGATGGTGTTGCATGTGCTAAGAGAGAACCAACTATATTCCAAATTGATCAAGTGCTCATTTTATCAAAAGCATATCTATTATTTGGGAAATCATTTCAAAGGATGGGATAGTTGTGGATCCTGAGAAGATAGAAGCCATTAGAGAATGGTCAGCATCGAAGAATGTGACATAAGTCATATCCATCTTGGGTCTAGCTGGCTATTACAGAAGGTTCATTGGAGGGTTCTCAAGGACATCTCACCCCTTAACTTCCTTGCAAAGGAGGAGAAGAAATTTCAATGGACAAAAGAATGTGAGAGAAGCTTTCAACATTTGAAGCAGTTTCTAACCAGTGCTCCAATCCTAAGGATTGCAGATCTAAATGAGTATTTTGTAGTGTGTACAAATTCATATAAAGAAGGAATGGGGGGAGTCTGCAGTTAGAATGGATTTGTGGTATGTTATGAATCCAAAAGGTTGAAGGATCATGAAAAGAACTATGCAACTCATGATTTGGAGTTGGCATCCATAGTGCATGCCCTAAAGAAATGGAGGCACTACCTCATGGGAAGAAGGTTTGAAATGAGGACAAACCATAATGGTCTAAAGTATTTGTTTGATCAGTGAACCTTGAATACTAGGCATAGTAGATGGATGGAATTCCTTTGTGAGTATTACTTTGATATCAAACATATCAAAGGAAAGGAGAACAGAGTGGTTGATGCACTCAACATAAGAGTGTATGAACTACATGCTACGACCATTGGCATGCATAAAAATGATATTAGAGGAAGAATTTGGAAGCTGCAAATGTGGATTTGCAGTACATGGAATTGGTGGCAAAGCTACAACAAGGTAAGATGCTACCAAAAGTGGAAGATTATAAATTGGAAGCTGATGGAACACTCTTGTACAAAATCAAAATTTATGTACCTAATTCCCAAGATTTGAGAATTACGATCTTGAAGGAAATGCATAATGTGCCTTATGCTGGGCACCCTGGATATCAGAAAACAATGGCTGCAGACAAGAGCCATTTATTTTGTCCATGTATGAAAAAGGAAATTACAGAATACATCGCCAAATGTATGGAGTGTAAGAAGGTCAAAGCTAAGCATAGGCACCCAATAGGCTTGCTACAACCATTACCCATTCCTTAGTGGAAGTGAGAAGTGGTGGCAATGGATTTCATCATAGGATTGCCCAGAACTGGGAACCAACATGATTCCATCATGGGTGGTGGTGGATAAGCTTACGCAACATTCCCATTTTATTCCATTGAAAACTAATCACAAGGAAGCTAATGTTGTTGATATCTATATGAAGGAAGTAGCATCATTGCACAGTATTCCTAAGACAATTGTGTCTGATAGAGACTCGAAATTCACCTCAAAGCTCTGGAAAGGTTTACTTAAAGGGTTCGGAATGAATTTGAACTTTAGCATAGCCTATCATCCTGAGTTTGATGAACACATACAAAGATTGAACCAAGTGATAGAGGACGTGTTAAGAATGTATGTGATGGACAAACCATCTAAATGGGAAGATTATCTACACTTGGTAAAATTTTCCTACAATAATGGGTATCAAGCATCACTGAAGATGAGTCTGTTTGAAGCACTTTATGGAAAAAAGTGAAACACACCAATAATCTAGGATAACCTAGCTAATAGAGCAATAATTCAGCCAGAATTGCTCAAAGAAATGTAAGAGAAAATGTTGAAGATTAAGAAGAATTTGAAAGCTTCCCAAGACAGGAAGAAAATTTATGTTGATAAGAACATAAAACACAGGGTGTTTAAAGTGGGTGATCATGTTTTCTTGAAAGTGAGATCCAACAAAAGTTCCCTCAAGATGGGAAACTGTTCCAAGTTGGTAGCCAGATATTGTGGGCCATTTGAAATCCTAGAAAATATTGGACCAGTTGCATATATTCTTGCATTTCCTTCATCCATGACGATACATAATGTGTTTCATGTTTCATTTCTTAATAAATTTATACTTGATGATAATCATGTTATTGATTGGAATGTGATTCAGCTAGAGCAAGAAGGCATCTTGCAGGTTCATATGGTGCATATATTGTACCAAAAAAGCAAGCAGCTCTGGAATTGAGCCATAGGGATTGTAAAAGTCCAGTGGAACTAGTACAGTCCCGAGGATGCAACATGGGAGCATGAATATGCCATGCAGGAAAAATACCCACATCTTTTTTAAGATTTTGGAAATCTTGTTGTTGTAGTGTAAACAAGTTGCACTGAGGACAGTGCAAAAATAAGGGGAGGGGATTGTAACAACCCAAGGCCGAGCCCTGCAGAATTGTAATTATGTTTATAGGATGGTGAGACGAGTGGTTATAAGCTGAGAGACTTATGTGTTTACTAGGTTGGTGAGATAGATGCTAAGGCCAATGAGCCTGATTTTTGTATATGTGAACACTTGCATCATTAATAAAATTACACTGTTGCATGTAGATCGACCATGAAGAAGAGTTATGGGGGACTAAGATCCACTAGGTAGGGTAAGGAAAGGGGGCTAAGTGTCTAGGCCTAGGGGATAAGCTAGGGGGATTACCTCTAAGGGAATAATATTTTATTATTATTTTCCAAAAGATATGGTTGACATAAACTGTGTTGTCCTAAGTTCCTAGGGGAAAGGGGGAACGAGTGCCAAGTGGAACTCATGCGGCTTCAAGAAGACACATGTAAACCTAGGCCCATGCATTTTATAGCTGGGAAAGACAGCTCGTTGGGGGTTCACTTCCCATTCTAGCATTCTTCCCATCCTTGCTTCAAGACCAGTTCGAGTTTGTTGATGACCCTTCCGATTCTTTGGAATTATTTCACTTTCTTGATTCACCAGGGATTCACGCATTGAACCAGTTCTTGATCATTATCTCCTCTGTATATAGCACGCACCTTTGGTATCCTACGGTCGTATTTGAGTTACCCCGTATGTCTCCTGTGAAGCCTAATGCAATTGTATTCGCCTGAGCCCTGTTGTGTCTTAGCATTTGGCTGTTGCCATTTTTGGCGTTGATGCCCATTTTTTTGTTGCTACTGTCACCTGTGTGTAGCTAAATGTTGTTGCTTGTTTCTTAGGAGATGAATTGAAGAAGCAGGTTGTGAGGCCTATGGGAAACTCTCCCAGGTGAGAGAGTTTGTTGGTAAGTGAATTCTCCTGGAAGGGAGTCCCAGAGAAGCTACAGTACTTTGATACTTCTTGTCCAACCTGTTGTTGAAACCCAAGGTAAAGGAGGTGTAGTAGCTGATGGAATTGTATTAGTGAAGGTGTAACCTCCTGGGGTGGAGCAGACATGTGGGGAATGAGGTTCTGTGGGTTGTGGGTGTAAGTGGCTCATGGGATAAAAGATCCTTCCTATTTTTTTGTATAACTTCTTTGTTTTCCTTTCCAAGCCTAGAATTCCCTTGCTTGGTGGATTTTTGTCCCAGCTCGGGGGTGAGCCACTGCTGAGTGTGATGAGCAACATGGTCTAAGGTTGGGAGGTTTGTGGAAGGTCTACACGTAGTTAGTGGTCATCTATTAAAATATAAGTACCAATTTTGTGTT
>JASDQU010100912.1:57049-72334 GCA_032191745.1 Picea mariana | reverse complement strand
TGAGATTATTTGTGTTAACAAGAATGTGTGTGTGTCCCTGTTTCTAATTCCACACATGCTTTAATAATGTGCATGTGCTTTAGGAACGTGCACACATTCTTAAAGAGCATTTTATTTATTTGAATTTCAAATTTTCCAGGGGAGAGTGACAACTCTATCATACTTATTTTTTCAGTTGGCTGCCTCAGATTTAATTTTGGAATGAAAAGCCTAGTGGTTCGGTCTACAAATACATAAAAATCTCCATTTTTATGAATTCCTCTCCATATCTCTATTTTTGATATTATTTTTCTCTAGGCTACACAATTTAGTTATTGATGAAACTATAGACACATATGGAGTTGGTTGTCTAGATTCCAAATGTACAATTTAAAAAAATAAAATATTTCTTACTATTTTTAATCTATTTTTGTCTTCCCATATATCAAAATCCAAGAATACATATATCTCTTATTTATGTTATAATGTTTTATTGGATAAGCCATTTCTTGAATAAGTTATATGCGACAGTAGAGGAGACTGAGATATACGATCTAAAAAAAAGAAATAAATTTCTTTGATCATGTTAAGACCCTCTAATCCTGCACGAACAACATACATTGTAATTTTAGGAATATGTTGACATTGATAGTTTTAAAAAATATTAATTAATATGAAAATTTTCCCAAAAAAGCATCGAACAAGAAAAATGGGTTATTGTTGGTTATTACTCTCTTCCTACATTTGGGTTAACCCAAGTTTAGATATGAATAGGTTTCCAAAAAAACCCTCTAAAACTATCGACCCTCCTAGTAAACCAGAAGGAAACACACCACATAGAATGTGTTGTGCATTTTCACCCGAGATAGTCCTATGGATGAATGCAATGCTCAGATGCTTGCAGTCTAGGAAAGAGTCAGTATATGGGATTTTAATTCATCTTATTAGGCCTTGACCTCGTTGTTCTTTCTATTACTCTTAATATTTATTCATATGTTAAGTCTATCTACACATTCTAACTAATCTAACATATAAAAGATCTCATAAAATTATCCATTCATCCATTCATAGTCTAACTACTTACAGAAGGTAAACACTCGATAAAAACAACACATAACATAGGTTTTACCATGATTCCTGGGCTACATCCACAAAGATATGGCTTCTTCTTCTCTTTTATTGAGATTTTTGTAATATATGGTGTCGCGTGCACTACAATCTTGATCATACAATCAAAAAATGGGTTCCAAAACCTCTGTGAGGTTGACTAGATCGCACCAGGCTCCTCAACCTATGATATAACCCTTAATATATAACCACTTGACTCTCCTACAACTCAAAAGCTTGCAAAAATATATCATATCTTACTATAGTTCTCCTAACCAAACCGACAAAACTCTAGAACCAACCCTGACCTAGACCTTGTAGGTACTTATTTATACTAATTTACGGCTTATCAGTCATTATAATATCTTACAAAAGCCCTAAACATAGCATGTTTAGGTTTTCATGCATGTGTTCCTTGCATGCCTTCTTCCTTTGCATGTGACTTTTCCCCGCATGTGTCACCTTTCCTTCCATTTGTCTTTTTCCCAATTAAGCTTTACTTTCCAAAAATAGACTTTTCCTCAAAATCATCCTGCGCCCAACATGCCCCCAACATGAACATGTGGCTCATGCTGAGACACCTAGGTAGAGCGGTCTCCTTCGAAAGCCTATGCTAGGCTATGGAACTTGTCAGCAATTCCCCTTCCTCTTTCTTGGACCTACACAACCTTCTCTGTGAGTGCTTCTAATGCCTACATTGTGATCTCCTCCTTGATAATTATTGCACACTCTTCCTGTTCTTGTACCATGCACTTATTATCCTCCTCCAACTACATGATCATCTTCGTTGCTTTCTCTTGAATGGGTTCCATCTGTGCTTGTCTTTCCTTCTTATGCATCTGCATTGCTTTTAACTCTTCCTGCAACTTCTTCATATCTTGTGTTCCTTTCAGACACTCTATGATACTCATCTACTTCTTCCTCTGCTCCAGGTCTTGGATTGCTACCCTTACCTTTCCTTCTTCCTGGTCCCACTTCTGGACTTGCTCGTCTTCCTCTAGAGTTGTCCAAAGTTTCCCTTTTTTGTTAAACAATCATGTTGCTGCGTTGATTTGTATTTTCATCTCATCCATTTGATTTGCATCTTCTTGGTTCCTCTTCTCCTTCATCTCCAGGGGATTCATTGGAATGAGATTTGTTTTTAATTCCTCGATCTCCTGCCTATACTGATCAAGTTTCTGTGGGATGATGTTGATATTTTCCTCTGCACTCCTGCGTACTTCTTATGCATTGTCGGGGATGTGATTATACAACGTTGTCATCCCCTATTCCATTTTTTTAACACATTATTTTCCTCCTTGGTTTCAATCTTGAACTACTCAACTACCACTTCTAAGGCTTCCTTGTCATTCTTTGTATGCTGCAATTCTATTGCATATGTTCTGGCTCGTGATTACACCTCCTACGTGACACTGACTTGAAGCTTGTACAATTCCTTAGTTGGTATTCTTTCCATTAAAAAAACTACCTGCACTAGATCCTTTGATGGTGTCTGGGCTATAGTCTCATCCATATGCAACATGTTGGATGTAACTTGGAATTTCAGGCTCGCCTACGCTATAGTTTGGATAATATATTTCTTTCTCAGTGAGGCCCTTTCCTATGATTTTGATGTTACAGGGAGGGAATTTGTTCCCCTTCTAGGCATGTGTGTTGCTCTCATATACTCTAGGACCTTCCTCATGTCCACCAAATCATATTGAATTTAGCCTCTTTGGTGTTGGGCATCTTCAAACTCCTTAGATGCGTGATCCTGTAATTTTTCTTCTATGAGATCGATGTCATCCACAGTAATCATGTATTCTGGAAGATATTTGTGCACCTTGGAATTCTTGTAAGACCCCATGTGTGTATGAATGGTCGATTTGGTGGCCATTTTTTCTATGGGGTAGCTTTCAAGGGGGTTTCGTGTGTAGTTGTATCCCCCATTCCATGTTTTCCTTGTGCTGGGGCAATGTCCTTTTTTAATGAATACGCATCCTTATTTGGTGCACTCCCCTTATTCTATTATGTCAGATTCTAACTTGGCTTTGGATTTTTAGGTGCAACATGGTCTCATGTAGATGTCTTAGGTCCCCCTGCTTCGAACTTCATTCCTCTGGGAACTTACTTAGCCATGACTAGGATCTTCCAGTCATCTTGCCAATCATGCATCACCATTTCTACATCCTCTTTGTTGATGCAGTATCAAAGTTGCAACCATTCCTTAGTTGGATCCCTACATGCATGTATCCACCTCGTGTGGCGTGTGTCTCTAAAATTTGCAATACCTTGGTATTGAACGACAACCTCTGGAGTGATCCTCCATGTGTTTTTTATGCTTTCCTGAATATCGTTAAGTACCGAAAAAAGGTACTTGCATTGCCACTTTTTCTCTTGGGTTCCAAAGTGCTCCCCATTAAGGTATACCGTGTTGCATGGCAACAACCTATCCTATTGAAAAAATAAGAGTATAATGGCTCCCTCCATCCTACTAATTCTATCAAGATCAATATCCAATTATAAAGGAATTATGTCCCCAAATCCAGTCCATATTTGCAGTCATCGAGGAACAAGTTTAACAAATAAGAGGACCAGCTAAGAATGGTTCCATTTGCACACTGTGTTGTAGCTGCGACAACCCCTACGGGAACCTCCTCCTTGCGACAGTTTCTTATCATTTTTCAATCCATAAGATTTGTGGCCATTCTTTTGGCTAAGTCACTAATTCTTTTGATGATGATACCGAGCGAACCTCTCTCTGTGCCATATATTTTCTTCATCTCCTTGGCAAGATATTTCTCCTTTGTTTTATCGTCCAGGTACTATGTGAGACTCTTGCCCATGGATGACAGAACTATGATGAAGGAAATCAACTCGACGTCGATTGAGACAAGTTCCTCTAGATATAAGAAGCCTCCATAGAGGACCACCATTAACTCGACAAAATTTTTAACCTCCTTCCCCTTGCCAAATTGGCGAATTTCTACCAATTTGGGGATACATGTGTTGGCCAAGATGACTTCCTATGGCTTTGGTTGTGCTATATGATCGTTGAAGGGTCCTGTGCCTATGTTATCCATGCATACCTGCTACGCAAATTCTAGGAATTTGTTAGTGTCGACCACAGTGGTACGAATATTTAAACTTCTCCATGCACCCCAAAAGTGTTGACGTGGTTTTCACTCCCTCTCGAATGCGTGGTAGTACGATGGATGTGTTGAGATTCATGCATGGGGATTGTGCCATGGGTTGTTTTCCCTTTCTTCTGGCAGATGCGATAGAGGTCCCAAGCTCCACTTTCCTGTGCTCTACGCTTGAGCCTGGATGCTCAATTAGGTCTTAGACCATACCTTCCTACTATTGCGTAGACCCTACTTCTAGTTGTGGTCTTGGTACCACAACCTCTGTGTGTACACTGCCTTTGCCATTTTCTATTTGGGCTTCTTCGACCCTCGCAGGTTGTTGTAGGTTGCCTGTATCATCTGTTTGTAGGCCCTATGCACTATCCATTTCCATGGAATCTATTGTTAGGGCTTGCGTTTCTTCCTCCACCAGTGTAGGGCTTCCTAGTTCGACTTGTGGCGAGAGAATCACATCAACATCGACGAATTCCTCTCTTTGTGCAGTTTCATGTTCAACCTTCATTGTTTAATGAGGCACTCTAACACTACTATGGGTTTTCCTTTTTGTTTGGCTCAATGCACCCATATTTGGTGGTGTCATCATGGGTATTTCTTTATTTCTTTCGAATGGGCTTCGAGAGGTTCGTACTTTTCACTCGTCTATTCGCTTCTACTCTGCATGCTCTCTATCGCTAAAAGTTTGCAATTTCACACTAAGTTGTATTCTACCTACATTCCCCCTTTATATAGAAGGTGTCATAAATGTCGTGAAGCTTCTCTAAGAAGCTTATGTCGCTACAATTAATGCAATAAATCTTCATAAGTACGTTCCACTTAATTTTCATAAATCCCGCGTAACCGTCATTTTCCTCCTTTCTGACCGTTTGTCCTTTTTCTAGTCCATTGAAATTTTTGAGTGTGTCGTGCATTTCCACTGTGATTTTTTGTTAGTGCGTAGTGTTTATATTTTTATTACCCATTTTTTGCACGCGGATATTTTTCCCTTTGTCATGTTGAGTCCACGTTTTCTGCGCATAATGTTTCTCAATAGTTTTTGTATCTTCTTTCTTCTTTTTTTCTTTTTTCTTTTTCTTTTTTTCTTCTCATTTTTATTTCTTTTTGACATTTTTATATCCTATATTATACTATATTACACTATGTACATCTCTTTCTTACTATGTTGTAAATTTTAATTGTTAGGGGGCTGGTTGTCCCTGTATAGTTTTAGTCTAATCACATTGATCATTCCCTTCAATTTGATTCCTTCCATATCCTTTAGCTACAAATATCCCCCATTTGTGATAGTCTTGACTTCATAGGGTCCTAACCAATGAATTCTGAATTTACAAGGATGTTGAAAAGATTTGTTATCATATAGCAAGACTAGGTCTCCTTCCTTGAAACTCTTCCTCCTGATATGTTTTTCATGCCAATCTTTGTCTCTTGTTTTTTGTACTTCTTGATGAAATCCTACCAGAATCCTATCCTCTTCCATCTCCATTAGTTGATCGAGCCTTTCCTTTACTACACCTCTTTCTTCCATGTTGGTAATTGTTGCTATGCCTAGGCTAGGGACTATAAATTCTAATGGTCCTATCACTTCATGCCCATACACTAACCTGAATGGTGTCTGTCCTATCAACTTATTGCATGTAGTCCAATATTCCCATATTATTGTTTGTATTTTGAAGTCCCAATAATCCCTGTTGACATTGCAGATCTTTGTCAAAGAATTCTCCAGGATCTTATTGAAGGATTCTACTATTCCATTTTCTTGAGGATGGTATGGTGTACTCTTCTGATGATAGACTTCAAACTCCTTATTCACATCCTTGATAGTGCTATTGATAAAGTGATTACCTTTTTCACTCATGAAAATCCTTGGATATCCAAATCTACTGATCACTTGCTCAAACAAGAAGTGTGTTGATGTCTCTGTGCTACAGTCTTTTATTAGTGTTGTTATTTCCCATATTGTTAAGTATTTTGCTGCAGTAATGATATGTATTGCTTCTGAACTTTTTGCTGGTGGATTAATTGGTCCCACAAAGTCTATTTCCCATTTGTAAAATACCTAAAAAGTTACTTGTGGTATTAGGGGAATCTCATCCCTTCTATTAGGTTTACCAAACCTTTGACAAAAATCGCATTTCTAACAATATTCCTTGGCATCTCTATGAATTGTTGGCCACCATAGTCTTGCGTTCAATACCTTCTGCATGATAGCTTTTATTTCATAATGCCCTTCAACTATTCCCTCATGAGATTCTGCCAAAATCCTAGGCCTTTCATGTTCTAGTACACATCTTCTCAAAATGTTTTCTACACTCATTTTGTATAAGTGTCTTGCAATAAATTGATAGTATGCATCTCTAAATACCATATTTTTCTTCTGTGTAGTGTTTAAATCATGTGACTCAATCCCTATACTCAAGTATTCAATAATGTCGAAAAAATATTCATCAACTACTTGGACTAAAAACTATTGCACATCAAGGAAGTTGTCTTCCAAGTTGGTAGGTTCTTCTCCATTTGTTATCCTTGAAAGGTGATAGGGGCCTAGATTCAACTTCCTTGGTTCGACTATCACTTCAAAATCAAATTCTTGAAATAAAAGTAGCCATCTACATATCCTCTTCCACAACACTAGCTTGTTGACTAAATATTTGAGAGTTGAATGATCTATGAAAATCTTAAAGTGTTTTCCCAGCAAGTAATGCTTAAAATTATGAAGTGCATAGACCATAGCTAAGATTTCTCTTTCTGTATTATTGTAGTTCTTCTCTGATTCAAACAATTTTTTGCTTGCAAATGGCATAGGATGTTCCAAATCCCCTACTCATGCCTGCTCTATAATTGTTCCAAATGTTATGGATGATGAATATACATGTACATGAAAATTATTTTCCCAAACTCGGAATACTAGAACATGTGTTGTGACCATCTTTTCTTTTAGGGTGTCCAAATATTGTCGAGAGACCTCATTCCACTGAAATTTAGTATCCTTCTTTTACAATTTTTTCATTGGCGTAGTGATCTGTGCATACCCTTTCATATATTTTTGTAATACCATGTATGTCCCAATGTTTCTCTCAACTGGCCCATTGATTTTGGTGGTGGTAAATTGACAATAACTGCAATCTTGGAAGGATCTACTAGAAAGCCTTGTTTGCACACAATATGGCCCAATAATATTCCAAAAGGTGTCCCAAAGATGCACTTCTTGATATTCAATGATATCTGATACTGCCTGCATATTTCCAACATCATCCTTAACACTTCCACATGGTATTTTAAGAGACTATGTATAGTCCAATCATCTAGATACACTTCTAAAAAATGATGAATGAATTCCTTAAAAGCATCTATTACTACCCTTGAAAATATCGTTGATGCATTCTTTAGCCCAAAAGGCATGATTGTGTATTGGTAGGATCCCCATTTTGTCAAAAAATTAGTCTTGTACCTGTCTTGTCTGGCTATCTTGATCTGATGGTAACCTGAGAATCCATCTGTAAATGAATATGTTTCTTGGCCTCCCACATTCTCTAGGACTTCATCTGTAAAAAGTGTATGGAAATGTTCATGTAGGAAAGAATCATTACTTTTCTCAGATATATGAAAATCCTTATCCCTCTTTGTATCTTCTCTTGAACTACCATATGGATTATCCATTCAGAGTCCTCCACTGGTTCTATGATACCAACTTCCAACATTCTGTCAATTCCTACTTTCACTTTCTTCTTATATATTGGATTTAGACTATAAGGCCTCTGTCTGACAGATCTAGCCTCAGGTTTGAGAGGTATATTCATATCTCCTAACTCTCCTTATATTCCTTTCATCTCTATAAAGGTCATTGTACTCACGGAGTAACTTTGTTATTCTTTCTGATGTTTGTTCATCCGAGTAGTCCCCAATGTTGGCTAGTTTGAGATTCTCAGTTTTTCCAATGTTGAGTTTATTTACCTTGATAGGTGAAACAAATACTTATGATTCCAAACATGGACCTTCCACCTGTATTTGTCCTTCAATTTATGTAATATTAATATTGCGTGGGTCATCTTCATTTGGTGCTTATTCTTCCACATTATAGCATGACAATAGTTCTTTGATTGTCTTTCTATTTTGTTGTTAATATTATTTCATGAGTTCAACCTATTGTTCACAAATAAATATAACACTTGTTATCTGTTTCAGTGTTGAATCCATGTTGGGGTTCTCATGTTCAAATGATAAGGTTACTATAAATTTTTTTTGTAATGTTGTCCATTCTGTAGTGCCTTTGTGCAATTCCTAGTCTACATACCAATTTTCTGGAATTCCTTCTAATGTGTGGATGAAGCGAGGAGGCCATTCCTCTATTGGTTTCATCGTCCATTGTATCTTGCATTTATTCAAATGTTTTGTTGGTGTTTAGTGTCCATCATATCTCTGCATTTTATTCCTCCCTTGTTTTCCGCTAAATCTAATGCGTAGAAACCTCTTACACTGGTACCATTCCTTAATTGTTTCTTTGTGCGCACCCCACCATCTTGCAGGTGTTTCCTTGAGTGCAATTTCTAGGGATAAGATCCTCTAATTCTCTAACACTTCATATTTGTATCTTATTAGGAATTCTTGTAAGTCATTTATGCCATGAAAAATGGGAGGTTCTCTAATCTCAAAATCCACCTAGCTTACTGTGTGGTCTATTTTTGTGTACCTTCTTTTGGAGACCTCATGTAATCTCTGCTTCCAATTCTCCAAACCTGTATCTTAGATAGAAGCACATGATGTAATGATCCTCTAGCTGAGTACTCTATCTGCAGTTGGGTTAACATAATCTTCTTCACACGTGATGGTTCTGTATAACTAGTTTATTTTTTCCAAATCTAGACAAGTTGGTTCTACAAACCTTTCCCCTTCCGAAGGGTCTAATGGCGCAATAGATCTATATTCTCTTGATTAAAATGTCATTTTCCTTGTATTCAAGTTGATTATTGCATGGCTATCAATCGCCCAGTCCAGTCCAAGCAATGTTGGATAAGGTGTTGTACCATCTACTATCTCTATCACTTCAAAGTCTGCCTTAGTGCGCACTCCATCCAGATATATTGTCACACCCTTAAGCATTCCAATTGGTATAACCCTATGTTGGTTTTCTAACTTCAACTAGATACGTGAATATTCTAGTGTGGGATATCCCATACACTGCCATGTCTTCTTGGGTAACGTATTTACCTTAGAGCCTAAATCCAGTACGATATCCCCATATTGAAATATCAAATGTTATCATTTAGTCTGAATTCCATCCTTTTCCTCCTTCTTGTATGGAGGTGATTGATTGATTTATTCTCTAACTTCCCCTCTACCTCTGTGTTACATCCTTCTAACATATTTTGCAAATTTATTACAAATGATGGATCATTCAGTAGTTTAACACAGGATTGCAAAAACGTATTTATGGCACTTACTTGCACTAAAGGTGGTGCTTCACTAGTGTGATCCATTGATAAAGGAATTTTATACATTGGTATGTTCTGAGTGTGTTACATGGTTGATGTAGATGAAAAATCTTGCTTGAGGAACTCATGTCTTGCCTCCTTGAATATTTAATTTTCTTCCCCTACATTGAACTGTTTATGTGGTTCAGTATTCTTATTCACCCATTAGTGTTGCATTGGATCTTGCATTACTGCATTAGGTATTGTTTTATATCCTCCATGCATGACTATGTTTATGTTCCTCCCATCATCTCTCGCTTCTACAGAAATCCACTATACATTCTGATTGTTTTGATTTCTCTTTTCTTGAATCTTCCCCAATAGTGTTGGACAATCCTTTGTACCATGGTCTATTCTATGACAGTACATGCATGTCGCTGGAGGAAGTGGACATTATCTTGCATGATGTCCTCCTTGTTGGCAGTTATGACATACTACTGAACCTTTGCTTCTTCCAAATTCTCCTCTAGCTCGTCCTCCACCTCGATCTCCTTGTGGTGTTTTGTACTGGGGTACCTGATTATACTGCACAGGGCTATATTGTGGTTGCATGTTAATATATTGTGGTTTCACAATGTTATACTGTGGCTACGCGTTATTATATGGAGGTGGTACTTGGTTGAACTGTAGTGAAGTTTTCCCTGCTATCATTTCTTCCTGCACCCTATAGGTGTCTGAAATTATTTTCCTCATCAAGTCCATTGTCCTACAATATTTGTCATCATGACCCATTGATTTGAAAAAATTACAGTATGAGTTCTTGGGTACTTTCTGAGACTTCTGCATCATTGGACAATGATATGGATCATTCTCATGTGTTTTATAGATCTCTAACCATGGTCCTCCTATTAGAAAATGGTTTGGTAGCCATGCTTCCATGTACTGCGCGAAAGTTGGGAATTCATTATTGTGGTGTCCTTTTGTCCTGCATGTGGTACACCAAACAACTTCTCTTTTCTCTTTTCCCTTGTTCTATTTCGATTGAAATGTGAGGTTCTTCAGATTATCCTTCAGTTCCTCTATTGTTATATATGTCTTCTTATACTAGTTCTCTTCCAGTTGTAAGGTTTCCTACAGAGCCTCTTCCTGAGTTTGAAACTTTTGTTGCCTCAAAGGGTATTTCAAATGGGATAGAAATGAATTCTCAAAGAGATGCCTATATTCTATGTCAGTCATAATATATTTCAACTTACCCTTCAAGCATTTAAACCTCTGATAAATCTCCCAAACAAACTTGTCTGGTTTGTTCCTAGTTTCAATCATCTCATTCATGTATTGATCTTCTGAGCTAGGCTTCTGAAATTCATTTATCAGCAAATTCTTCACATCTCCAATAGTCTGTGTTGTTCTTGGTTGACTGTTTACAACTAGAATTATGTACCAATCTAGTGCATCGTCTCTTAACGTGATAGTGAATCGTGTAAGTTTTGTGTCCTCATCTATGATATTTTTTTCTTCACATATGTTCTCGTAGATAAACAAATGATTTTCAGGGTCCTTATATGTCTCTCCCCCAAATTCTGGTAACCTAATGGTGGGATCATGTCCTGCCATCTTGAATTGTGGTGAAATAATACCTCTGTGTGGTGTAGGTACTTGCTACTACTTCTTGAACCAGATCCTCCAGTTCATGCTCCTTGTTTAGATGTACTTCCTTCTTTCTTTCTTCCACTAAAATATGGTTGTCTGAATGATGGTATTCTTTCTGATGTATTAGTCGCACATGGGGTTTTGGTCTCCACACTCAAACTGACTTGGATGGAAGTTTTTCCTTCTATTCTTTCCCTTGGACCACCTGACTTCTTTTCATCTGTTGCACAGAGGATTTCCTCAATATTCTCCACAACCCAGAGATCCTCTACCTCTTCTTCATCACTTGACAAGTCGTCTCTATATGTTATGGATTGCTTCTTATTATTCATCTTATATTGGTAGGGTATTCTACTACGTGTCTTTCCAGTTGTTTCCATGATCTGTTTAATCTAATCTTCCTCCATCATGATTGGGTCCATAGCCTCCTCCTTCTTTCCCTTATCCATATCTTCCTCCATTTCTCCACATCTTGTCAATGCTTCCCGCCTTCTTCAATGCACACAGGGAAGTTTATTTGTATGCTTCCATAGTCATCAGATCGTTGTTTTATAGTAAAATATTGATTGAAGTATACAATGATCTTATATACCTACCTATAGGTCCTTTTAGAAACTCTTTCTCTGTTGTGTTGTAATACTTCATGGTATCTACTACAAATTCTATGATAAAACCTGCAACAATACTGTTTAGCCAGAAATCTACTACACGTGTAAACTTGTTGTTAACTTGTTGTAACTACGCGATCTCTACAGGATTCCACATGATCTGTCTGATTCGATTTGTAGGGTGGTTTTCTTTCAACCTCAATAACCACTCCTGAAACACATATGGGAAATCATAGAAATATACCTCATGCAAGTCACTAAACACGCACTTGTCCAGATATTTTGATGGTGTTAACTTAGGTTTTATGTTATCCTTCTCGGAAAATTCAAGCTTCTTTTTTTTCAACCATCTTTTCATTTCCTCCTTCATTGGCTTCCACGGTATAAATATTCATTTTTATAACTTCATTCTCTTAGCGATTCTTTTATGGATCCCACTCACTCAATCCCATGTAGTTCCAAACGGTAACAAAATCATTTTTTGGTTATTACTCTCTCTTTCTACTCTTGGGATGACCCAGGTTCATATCTGAACAGGTTTCCAACAAAAACCTTTAAAACTTTCATCCCTCCTAGTAAATCAGAAGGAAACAAAACACATAGAATGTACTGTGCAGTCTCACCCGAGATAGTTCTACGAGTGAATCCAATGCTCAGATGCTTGCAATCTAGGAAAGAGTGGGGATCAGGGGTTGCAATCTATCTTCTTAGGCCTTGATCTCGTTGTTCTTTCTATTACGCTTAATATTTATTCATCTGTTAAGTCTATGTATGCATTCTAACACATCTAACATATAACATATCTCACATAATTATTCATTCATCCATTCATAGTCTAAATATTTACAAAAGGTAAACACACATTAAACACAACACATAACACATGTGTTACTGTGGTTCACCCCCTCCTGGGCTACGTCCACAAATATCTGGTTTCTTATGCTCTTTTATTTAGATTTTTGTAATATATGACACTGCACACACTACAATTCCAATTATACAATCACAAAACGTGTTCCACAACCTCTATGAGGCTGACTAGATTGTGTCAGGATCCTCATCATGCGATCTAGCCCTCAATATCTAACCACTTGACTCCCCTACAGCTCAAAAATTTACAAAAATATATCAAATCTTATAGTAGTTCTCCTAACCAAGCATAACAAAACTCTAGAACCAACCCCAACATAGACCTCCTAGGTACTTATTTATACTAATTTACAACTTATGAGTTGTTACAATATCTGACAAAAACCTTTACCCTAGCATGGTTATGTTTTTATGCATGCGTGTCTTGCATGCCTTCTTCCTTTGCATGCGACTTTTCCCCCACTTGTTGTCTTTCCTGCCAGTTGTTTTTTTCTCAATTAAGCTTTACTTTCCAAAAGTAGACTTTTCCTCAAAATCGGTCTATGCCCAACAATTGTCTACAAGTACACAAAATTTTGGAATGAAATTCCATCATTAAGGTACTCAACACCTACATGGACAAAAACATATACCTTATATTTAGTTGGAAAAATAAGATACCACTGTTAGAAAAAATCAAATTTGACATAGTTATTCACAATTTCTATGAATAAAAGTTGTATCTTCGAAAATCTAATTCAATTTTGTAGGCTTCATCTTCTTACACCATATTCAAATTCATTGTAAATGTACCTTGAATAATCCCTCCACATGAACATATTATTTTTTCTCCATATTTGATTTCACTGATTTTTTTTAGTCATATATAAATTATAAAAGAATTCTATTCCACATTTATAAGTTGTCCCGTTGACATCCTTCAAACTTAAATTAAATTCATAACCTATTAATAACTTAAATTATTATATGATTAAAAAATTGTTTGAACTAAAATTTTGCTTTTTTTTTTATGTTTCACAGAATCAATTTATGTTGGACATGATTCAAGAGCTACGCGGAAAGGTATATTACAAATATCCTACATTGCTTTTAGTGAATTTTTGTTTTCATTTGCGACAACTATTATTACTCTTGTTCATTTTATATGGAGTATATACATACTATAAAATTTATACATTACTCTTGTTCATTTTACATGGAGTATATATATATTATAAAATTTATTACTCTTGTTCATTTTATATGGAGTATATATATATTATAAAATTTATACATTACTTTTGTTCATTTTACATGGAGTATATACATATTATAAAATTTATTACTCTGGTTAATTTTATATGGAGTATATACATACTATAAAATTTATACATTATTCATGTTTATTTTATATAGAGTATATATATACTATAAAATTTATATAAACATTTAGAGAAAGGTATAATGAAGAATTCACCATATTTCTTTATCTTTATTATTTTAAATAGGAGATGTAAAGAATATATTAAATTTTATTATTGATTAACAAATAAACCGTTGGGTTTCATTTATGTGGTGTTAATATTTTAATTTCTGTTAATCACTTAGGTGGCAATCAATTAGCTATCAAAGTAATTTTTAAATATGATTAGGTAAATGTAAAAAAGTAAACACATAAATGGATGTCTTTATAATAGCTAAGAAATTAATGATTGAAATCACAACCATTTATTTTGTGTGACTATTAAGAATATTTAATCTTGTCCATAGAAAACTTATTAAGCACTAAACCCCTATTAAATATGTCCATTGTCAATAGGTGTACGCCTTTCGGCATAATTATAGATGTATCTAGAAAACTACTAAAATATATTAATTTTTTATAATAGTCTTATTTGTAAAAAAAACATTAATGTCCTTTAAAAATTAAAAATGCATATAAATATAAAACATTTAAATCTAGAATTGACTCACCATAATCTCACCATAATCTTAAAGGTACATATACTCCTAGATTGATTTGGGATACTTTATATTCAATATATGATCATCCTCACCACCCAGGTAGAATGGAATGAGTCCCTCTTTTTTCGTTCCAGTTTTTGTTTGGTTTTCTCCCAAATATTTAAATACATTTATGGAAAAGACCACAATTAAGGTAATTTGGCTTACACAATAAGTACTAATGTAGAATGGAATGATCCCCTCTTATTTCATTCCAATCTTTGTTTGGTTTTCCTTCCAAATATTTAAATACATTTATGGAAATGACTACAATTAAGGTAATTTGGCTTACACAATAAGTACTATTTACCTCTGGGAGTTTGAAATTACAGCGTTTACTTTCAATTACTATCCATAAATTAATGGACTCTAATATGTATAGGAAGTTCTTCGAATATATAGTTCGACACTTATTGTTGGATGATGTAATATGAAGTTGTTGGTTATGTATATGAAGTCGTGCAGTTTCTGAACATTTGCCCAATGGGAATTCCTGCAGGAACAGCTGCTGGAGGGAATAAACAAGTCGCTGCATAAGAAGGTACGTGGAAAATTGAG
>JASDQU010100912.1:32430-46231 GCA_032191745.1 Picea mariana | reverse complement strand
TATTTGAATTTCAAATTTTCCAGGAGAGAGTGACAACTCTAGCATACATGTTTTTTCAGTTGGTTGCCTCAGATTTAAGTTTGGGATGAAAAGCCTAGTGGTTCGGTCTGCAAATACATAAAAATCTCCATTTTTATGAATTCCTCTCCATATCTCTATTTTTGACATTATTTTTCTATAGGCTACACAATTTAGTTATTGACGAAACTACAGACACATATAGAGTTGGTTATCTAGATTCCAAATGTACAATTTAAAAAAAAAAATATTTCTTACTATTTTTAATCTAATTTTGTCTTCCCATATATCAAAATCCAAGAATACATATATCTCTTATTTATGTTATAATGTTTTATTGGATAAACCATTTCTAGAATAAGTTATATGCGACAGTAGAGGAGACTGATATATACGATCTAAAAAAAAGAAATAAATTTCTTTGATCATGTTAAGACCCTCTAATCCTGCACGAACAACATACATTGTAATTTTAGGAATATGTTGACATTGATAGTTTTAAAAAATATTAATTAATATGAAAAATTTCCAAAAAATGCATCGAACAAGAAAAATGGGTTGTTGTTGGTTATTACTCTCTTCCTGCATTTGGGCTGACCCAAGTTCAGATATGAACAGGTTTCCATCAAAACCCTCTAAAACTATCGACCCTCCTAGTAAACTAGAAGGAAACACAACACATAGAATGTAGTGCGCAGTTTCACCCAAGATAGTCTTATGGATGAATGCAATGCTCAGATGCTTGCAGTCTAGGAAAGAGTTAGGATATGGGATTTTAATTCATCTTCTTAGGCCTTGACCTCGTTTTTCTTTCTATTACTTTTAATATTTATTGATATGTTAAGTCTATGTACACATTCTAACTGATCTAACATATAACAGATCTCATAAAATTATCTATTCATCCATTCATAGTCTAACTACTTACAGAAGGTAAACATGTAATAAAAACAACACATAACATAGGTTTTACCATGATTCTTGGGCTACGTCCACAAAGATATGGCTTCTTCTTCTCTTTTATTGAGATTTTTGTAATATATGGCGTCGCATGCACTATAATTTTGATCATACAATCAAAAAACGGGTTCCACAAACTCTGTGAGGTTGACTAGATCACACCAGGCTCCTCAACCTATGATATAACCCTCAATATCTAACCACTTGACTCTCCTACAACTCAAAAGATTGCAAAAATATATCATATCTTACTATAGTTCTCCTAACCAAACCGAACAAAACTCTAGAACCAACCCTGACCTAGACCTTGTAGGTACTTATTTATACTAATTTACGGCTTATCAATCATTATAATATCTTACAAAAGCCATAAACATAGCATGTTTAGGTTTTACTGCATGTGTTCCTTGCATGCCTTCCTCCTTTGCATGTGGCTTTTCCCTACACGTGTCACCTTTCCTTCCAACTGTATTTTTCCCAATTAAGCTTTACTTTCCAAAAATAGACTTTTCCTCAAAATCATCCTGTGCCCAACATGCCCCCAACATGAACATGTGGCTCATGCCGAGACACCTAGGTAGAGTGGTCTCCTTTGACAACCTATGCTAGGCTATAGAACTTGTTAGCAATTTCCCTTCCTTTTTCTTGGACCTACACAGCCTTCTCTGCAAGTGCTTCTAACGCCTGCATTGTGATCTCCTCCTCGATAATTGTTGCACACTCTTCCTGTTCTTGCACCATGTACTTCTTATCCTCCTCCAACTGCATGATCATCTTCGTTGCTTTCTCTTGAATGGGTTCCATCTGTGCTTGTATTTCCTTCTTATGCACCTGCGTTGCTTTTAACTCTTCCTGCAACTTCTTCATATCTTGTGTTCCTTTCAGACACTCTGTGATACTTATCTACTTCTTCCTCTGCTCCAGGTCTTGGATTGTTGCCCTTACTTTTCCTTATTCCTGGTCCCACTGCTGGACTTGCTCGTCTTCCTCTAGAGTTGTCCAAAGTTTCCCTTCTTTGTCAAACAATCATGTTGCTGTGTTGATTTGTATTTTCATCTCATCCATTTGACTTACATCTTCTTGGTTCCTCTGCTCCTTCACCTCTAGGGGATTCATTGGAATGAGATTTGTTTTTAATTCCTTGATCTCCTGCCTATACTGATCAAGTTTCTGTGCGATGATGTTGATATTCTCTTCTGCACTCCTGTGTACTTCTTGTGCATTGTCAGGGATGTGATTATACACCGTTGTCATTCCCTATTCCATTTTTTTACACGTTATTTTTCCTCCTTGGTTTCGATCTTGAACTACTCGACTACCACTTCTAAGGCTTCCTTGTCATTCTTTGTATGCTGCAATTCTATTGTATATGTTCTGGCTCGTGATTACACCTCCTACGTGAAACTGACTTGAAGCTTGTACAATGCCTTAGTTTGTATTCTTTCCATTAAAAAATCTACCTGCGCTAGATCCTTTGATGGTGTCTGGGCTATAGTCTCATCCATATGCAACATGTTGAATGTAACTTGGAATTTCAGGCTCGCCTGTGCTATAGTTTGGATGGTATATTGCTCGCTCGATGAGGCCCTTTCCTATGCTTTTGATGTTGCAGGGAGGGACTTTGTTCCCCTTCCAGGCATGTGTGTTGCTCCCATATACTCTAGGACCTTCCTGATGTCCACCAAATCATCTTGAATTTAGCCTCTTTGGTGTTGGGCATCTTCAAACTCCTCAGATGCGTGCTCCTGTAATTGTTCTCCTACGACGTTGACGTCATCCACAGTAATCATGTATTCTGGAAGATATTTATGCACCTTGGCACTCTTGTAAGACCCCATGTGTGTATGACTGGTCGATTTGGTGGCCCTTTTTCCTATGGGGTAGCTGTCAAGGGGGTTTCTTGTGTAGTTGTATCCCCCATTCCATGTTTTCCTTGTGCTAGGGTAGTGTCCTTTTTTACTGACTACGCATCCTTTTTTGGTGCACTCCCCTTATTCTACTGTGTCAGATTCTAACTTGGATTTGGATTTTTAGGCACAACGCAGTCTCCTGTAGATGTCTTAGGTCCCCCTGCTTCGAACTTCATTCCTCTGGGAACTTACTTAGCCATGAATGGGATCTTCCAGTCATCTTGCCAATCGTGCATCACCATTTCTACATCTTCTTTGTTGATGCAGTATCAAAGTTGCAACCATTCCTTGGTTGGACCCCTACGTTCCTGTATCCACCTCATGTGGCATGTGGCTCTGAAATTTGCAATACCTTGGTATTGCACGGAAACCTCTGGAGTGATCCTCCATGTGTTTTTTATGCTTTCCTAAATATCGTTCAAGTACCGCAAAAAGGTACTTGAATTGCCACTTTTTCTCTTGGAGTCCAAAGTGCTCCCCATTAAGGTATACCGTGTTGCATGGCAACAACCTATCCTATCGAAAAAATAAGAGTATGGTGGCTCCCTCCATCCTACTAATTCTATCAAGATCAATAGCCAATTATAAAGGAAGTATGTCCCCAAATTCAATCCATATTTGCAGTCATTGAGGAACAAGTTTAACAAATAAGAGGACTAGCTAAGCATGGTTCCATTTGCACACTATGTTGTAGCTGCGACAACCCCTACATGAACTTCCTCCTTGCGGAACTTTCTTATCATTTTTCAAGCCATAAGATTTGTGGCCATTCTTTTGGCTGAGTCACTGATTCTTTTGATGATGATACCGAGCGAACCTCTCTCTGTGCCATATGTTTTCTTTATCTCCTCAACAATATATTTCTCCTTTGTTTTATCGTCCACGTATAGTGTCAGACTCTCGCCCATGGATGACAAAACTATGATGAAGGAAATCAACTCGATGTCGATTGAGACAAGTTCCTCTAGATATAAGAATCCTCCATAGAGGACCACCATTAACTCCTTGACACAATTTTTAACCTCCTTCCCCCTGCCAAATTGGCGAATTTCTACCAATTTGGGGATACATGTGTTGGCCAAGACAACTTCCTATGGCTTTGGTTGTACTATAGGATCGTTGAAGGGTCCTATGCCTATGTTATCCATGCATACCTGCTACGCAAATTCTAGGAATTTGTCACTGTTGACCACAGTGGTCCAAATATTTCAACTTCTCCATGCACCCCAAAAGTGTTGACGTGGTTTTCACTCCCTCTGGAATGCATGGTAGTACGATGGATGTGTTGAGATTTATGCATGGGGACTATGCCATGGGTTGTTTTCCCTTTCTTCTGGCTGACGGGATAGAGGTCCCAGAATCTGATTTCCTGTTCTCTACGCTTGAGCCTGGCTGACCAATTAGGTCTTAGACTGTGCCTTCCTACTACTACGTAGACCCTACTTCTAGTTGTGGTCTTGGTGCCACAATATTTATGTGTACACTGCCTTTGCCATTTTCCATTTGGGCTTCTTCAACCCTCGCAGATTGTTGTAGGTTGCCTGTATCATCTGTTTGGAGGCCCTATGCACTATCCATTTCCATGGAATCTATTGTTGGGGCTTTCATTTCTTCCTCCACCAGTGTAGGGCTTCCTGGTTCGACTTGTGGCGAGAGAATCACATCAACATTGACAAATTCCTCTCTTTGTGTAGTTTCATGTTCGACCTTCATTGTTTCATGAGGCAATCTAACACTACTATGGGTTTTCCTTGTTGTTTGTCTCAATGGACCCATCTTTGCTGGTGTCATCATGGGTATTTCTCTATTTTTTTTGAATGGGCTTCGAGAGGTCCGTACTTTTCACTCGTCTATTCGCTTCTACTCTGCCTGCTCTCTATCGCTAAAAGTTTGCAATTTCACACTAAGTTGTATTCTACCTACATTCCCCCTTTATATAGAAGGTGTCATCAATGTCATGAAGCTTCTCTAAGAAGCTTATGTTGTTACAATTAATGCAATAAATCTTCATAAGTACGTTCCACTTAATTTTCATAAATCTCGCGTAACCGTCATTTTCCTCCTTTCTGGCCGTTTGTCCTTTTTCTAGTCCATTGAAATTTTTGAGTGTGTCATGCATTTCCACTGTGATTTTTTGTTAGTGCGTAGTGTTTAGATTTTTATTACCCATTTGTTGCACGCGGATATTTTTCCCTTTGCCATGTTGAGTCCACGTTTTCTGCGCATAATGTTTCCCAATAGTTTTTGTATCTTTTTTTTTTTTTTCTTTTTCTTTTTTTCTTCTCATTTTTATTTCTTTTTGACATTTTTATCTCCTATATTATACTATATTACACTATGTACATCTCTTTCTTACTATGATGTAACTTTTAATTGTTAGGGGGTTGGTTGTCCATGTACAGTTTCAGTCTAATCTCATTGATCATTCTCTTCAATTTGATTCCTTCCATATCCTTTAGCTGCAAAGATCCCCCATTTGTGATATTCTTGACTTCATAGGGTCCTAACCAATGCATTCTGAATTTACAAGGATGTTGAAAACATTTGTCGTCATATAGCAAGACTAGGTCTCCTTCCTTGAAACTCTTCCTCCTGATATGTTTTTCATGCCAATCTTTGTCTCTTGTTTTTTGTACTTCTTGATGAAATCCTGCCAGAATCCTATCCTCTTCCATCTCCATTAGTTGATCGAGCCTTTTCTTTACTACACCTCTTTCTACCATGTTGGTAATTGTTGCTATGCCTAGGCTGGGGACTAGAAATTCTAATGGTCCTACTGCTTCATGCCAATACACTAACCTGAATGGTGTCTATCCTATCAACTTATTGCATGTAGTCCAATATTCCCATATTACTGTTGGTATTTTGAAGTCCCAATCATCCCTGTTTTCATTGAACATCTTTGTCAGAGAATTCTCCAGGATCTTATTGAAGGATTCTACTATTCCATTTGCTTGAGGATGGTATGGTATACTCTTCTGATGATAGACTTCAAAATCCTTATTCATATCCTTGATAGTACTATTGACAAAGTGATTGCCTTTGTCACTCATGAAAATCCTTGGATATCCAAATCTAGTGATCACTTTCTCAAACAAGAAGTGTGTTGATGTCTCTGCGCTACAGTCTTTTGTTGGTGTTGTTATTTCCCATCTTGTTAAGTATTTTGTTGCAGTAATGATATGTATTGCTTCTGAACTTTTTGCTGGTGGATTAATTGGTCCCAAAAAGTCTATTTCCAATTTGTAAAATACCTAAAAAGTTACTTGTGGCCTTAGGGGCATCTCATCCCTTCCATTAGATTTACCAAACCTTTGAAAAAAAACACATTTCTAACAATATTCCTTGGCATATCTATGAATTGTTGGCCACCATGGTCTTGCGTGCAATACCTTCTGCACGATATCTTTTCCTGCATAATTGCCTTCAATTATTCCCTCATGAGATTCTGCCAAAATCCTAGGCCTTTCATGTTCTAGTACACATCTTCTCAAAATGTTTTCTACACTCATTTTGTATAAGTGTCTTGCAATAAATTGATAGTCTGCATCTCTAAATACCATATTTTTCTTCTGTGTAGTGTTAAAATCTTGTGGCTCAATCCCTATACTCAAGTATTCAATAATGTCGAAAAAATATTCATCATCTACTTGGACTAAAAACTACTGCGCATCAAGGAAGTTGTCTTCCAAGTTGGTAGGTTCTTCTCCATTCGTTATCCTTAAAAGGTGATAGGGTCCTAGATTCAGCTTCCTTGGTTCGAATATCACTTCAAAATCATATTCTTGAAATAAAAGTAGCCATCTACATATCCTCCTCCACAACACTGGCTTGTTGACTAAATATTTGAGAGTTGAATGATCTATGAAAATCTTAAAGTGTTTTCCCAGCAAGTAATGCTTAAAATTATGAAGTGCATAGACCATAGCTAATCCTTCTCTTTCTGTATTATTGTAGTTCTTCTCTGATTCAGACAATTTTTTTCTTGCAAATGACATAGGATGGTCCAAATCCCCTTCTCCTACCTGCTCTAGAATTCTTCCAACTGTTATGGATGATGGATATACATGTACATGAAAATTCTTTTCCCAAACTGGGAATACTAGAATAGGTGTTGTGACCATATTTTCTTTTAGGGTGTCCAAATATTATTGAGAGACCTCATTCCACTGAAATTTAGTATCCTTCTTTAACAATTTTTTCATTGGCGTAGTGATCTGTGCATACCCTTTTATATATTTTTGTAATAGCATGTATGTCCCAATGTTTCTCTCAACTGGGACATTGATTTTGGTGGTGGTAAATTGACAATAAATGCAATCTTGGAAGGATCTACTAGAAATCCTTGTTTGCACACAATATGGCCCAATAATATTCCAAAAGGTGTCCCAAAGATGCACTTCTTGATATTCAATGATATCTGATACTGCCTGCATATTTCCAACATCATCCTTAACACTTCCACATGATTTTTTAATAGACTATGTACAATCCAATCATCCAGATACACTTCTAAAAAATGATGAATGAATTCCTTAAAAGCATCTATTACTACCCTTGAAAATATCATTGATACATTCTTTAGCCCAAAAGGCATGACTGTGTATTGGTAGGATCCCCATTTTGTGGAAAAATTAGTCTTGTACCTATCTTGTATGGCTATTTTGATCTGATGGTAACTTGAGAATCCATCTGTAAAGGAATATGTTTCCTGGCCTCCCACATTCTCTAGGACTTCATATGTAAAAAGTGTATGGAAAGGTTCATGTAGGAAAGAATCGTTCACTTTCCTCATATATATGAAAATCCTTATCCCCCTTTGTATCTTCTCTTGAACTACCATAGGGATTATCCATTCAGATTCCTCCACTGGTTCTATGATACCAACTTCCAACATTCTGTCAATTCCTACTTTCACTTTCTTCTTATATATTGGATTTAGACTATAAGGTCTTTGTTTGACAGATCTAGCCTCAGGTTTGAGAGGTATATTCATATCGCCTAACTCTCCTTATATTCCTTTCATCTCTATAAAGGCCATTGGGAATAGGTCATTGTATTCACGGAGTAACTCTATTATTCTTTCTGATGTTTGTTCATCCGAGTAGTCCCCAATGTTGGTCAGTTTGAGATTCTCAGTTTTCGCAATGTTGACTTTATTTACCTTGATAGGTGAAACAAATACTTATGATTCCAAACATAGACCTTCCACCTATATTTATCCTTCAATTTATGTAATATGAATTTTGCATGGGTCATCTTCATTTGGTGCTTCTTCTTCCACATTATAGCATGACAATAGTTCTTTGATTGTCTTTCTATTCTGTTGTTAATATTCTTTCAGGAGTTCAACATATTGTTCACAAATAAATATAACACCTATTATCTGCTTCAGTGTTGAATCCATGTTGGGGTTCTCATGTTCAAATGATAAGGTTACTATAAAATTTTGTTGTAATGTTGTCCATTATGCAGTGCCTTTGCGCAATTCCTAGTCTACATACCAGTTTTTTGGAATTCCTTCTAATGTGTGGATGAAGTGATGAGGCCATTCCTCTATTGGTGTCATCGTCCATTGTATCTTTCATTTCTTCAAATGTTTTGTTGGTTTTTAGTGTCCATCATATCTCTGCATTTTATTTCTCCCTTGTTTTTCACTGAATCTAATGCGTAGAAACCTCTTACATTGGTACCATTCCTTAATTGTTTCTTTGTGCGCACCCCACCATCTTGTAGGTGTTTCCTTGAGTGAAATTTCTAGGGATAATATTCTCTGATTCTCTAACACTTCATATTTGTATCTTATTAGGAATTCTTGTAAGTCATTTATGCCATGAAAAATGGGAGGTTCTCTAATCTCAAAACCCACCCATCTTACTGTGCGGTCTATTTTTGCGTACCTTCTTGTGGATACCTCATGTAATCTATGCTTCCCTTCTCCAAACCTGTATCTTAGATAGAAGCACATGATTTAATGATCCTCCAGCTAAGTACTCCATCTGCAGTTGGGTTAACATAATCTTCTTTGCATGCGATGGTTCTATATAACTAGTTTATTTTTTCCAAATCTAGACAAGTTGGTTCTACAAACCTTTCCCCTTCCGAAGGGTCTAATGGCACAATAACTCTATATTCTCTTGATTCAAATGTCATTTTCCTTGTCTTCAAGTTGATTATTGCATGGCTATCATTTGCCAAATCCAGTCCAAGCAATGTTGGATAAGGTGTTGTACCATCTACTATCTCTATCACTTCAAAGTCTACCTTAGTGCACACTCCATCCAGATATACTTTCACACCCTTAAGCATTCCAATTGGTAGAACCCTATGTTGGTTTTCTAAATTCAACTAGACAGGTGAATATTCTAGTGTGGGATATCCCATACACTGCCATGTCTTCTTGGGTAATGTATTTACGTCAGAGCCTAAATCCAATATGATATCCCCCATATTTAAATATCCAACGTTATCATTCAGTCTGAATTCCATCCTTTTCCTCCTTCTTGTATGGAGGCGATTGATTGCTTTATTCTATAACTTCCCCTCTACCTCCGTGTTACATCCTTCTAACATATTTTGCAAATTTATTACAAACGATGGATCATTCAGTAGTTTAACACAGGATTGCAAAAAAGTATTTATGGAACTTACTTTCACTAAAGGTGGTGCTTCACTGGTGTGATCCATTGATAAAGGAATTTTATACATTGGTATGTTTTGAGTGTGTTGCACGGTTGATGTAGATGAAAAATCTTGCTTGAGGAACTCATGTCTTGCCTCCTTGAATATTTAATTTTCTTTCCCTACATTGAACTGTTTATGTGGTTCAGTATTCTTATTCACCCATTAGTGTTGCATTGGATCCTGCATTACTGCATCAGGTATTATTTTATCTCCTCCATGCATGACTATGTTTATGTTCCTCCCATCATCTCTCGCTTCTATAGAAATCCACTATACATTCTGATTGTTTTGATTTCTCTTTTCTTGAATCTTCCCCAATAGTGTTGGACAATCCTTTGTACCATGGTCTATTGTGCGACAATACATGCATGTCGCCGGAGGAAGTGGACATTATCTTGCATAACGTCCTCCTTGTTGGAAGTTATGACATCCTATTGAACCTTTGCTTCTTCCAAATTCTCCTCTACCTCATCCTCCACCTCGATCTCCTTGTTGTTTTTTGTACTGGGGTACTTGATTATACTGCACGGGGCTATATTGTGGTTGCATATTAATACATTGTGGCTGCACAATGTTATACTCTGGCTACGCGTTATTATATGGAGGTGGTACTTGGTTGAACTGTAGTGCAACTTTCCCTGCCATCATTTCTTCCTACACTCTATAGGTGTCTGAAATTATTGCCCTCATCAAGTCCATTGTCCTACAATATTTTTCATCATGACCCATTGATTTGCAAAAATTACAGTATGAGTTCTTGGGTACTTTCTGATACTTCTGCATCATTGGACAATGATACGGATCATTCTCATGTGTTTTACAGATCTCTAACCATGGTCCTCCTATTAGAAAATGGTTTGGTAGCCATGTTTCCATGTACTGCGCGAAAGTTGGGAATTCATTATTGTGGTGTCCTTTTGTCCTGCATGTGGTACACCAAACAAATTCTCTTTTCTCTTTTCTCTTTTTCTGTTTCAATTGAAATGTGAGGTTCTTCAAATTATCCTTTAGTTCCTCTATTGTTAGATATGTCTTCTTATACTAGTTCTCTTCCAGCTGTAAGGATGCCTACAAAGCCTCTTTCTGAGTTTGAAACTTTTGTTGCCTCAAAGGGTATTTCAAATGGGATAGAAATGAATTCACAAAGAGATGCCTATATTGTATGTCAGTCATAATATATTTCAACTTACCCTTCAAGCATTTAAACCTCTGATCAATCTCCCAAACAAACTTGTCTGGTTTGTTACTAATTTCAATCATCTCATTCATGTATTGATCTTCTGAGCTAGGCTTATGAAATTCATTTATCAACAAATTCTTCACATCTGCAATAGTCTGTGTTGTTCTTGGTGGACTGTTTACAACTAGAATTATGTACCAATCTAGTGTGCCGTCTCTTAACGTGATAGTGAACTACGTAAGTTTTGTGTCCTCATCTATGATCTTTTTTTCTTCACATATGTTCTCGCAGATAAACAAATGATTTTCAGGGTCCTTAGATGTCTCTCCTCCAAATTCTGGTAACCTAATGGTGGGATCATGTCCTGCCATCTTGAATTGTGGTGAAATAATACCTCTGTGTGGTGTAGGTACTTGCTACTACTTCTTGAACCAAATCCTCCAGTTCATGCTCCTTGTTTAGATGTACTTCCTTCTTTCTTTCTTCCACTAAAATATGGTTGTCTAAATGATGGTATTCTTTCTGGTGTATTAGTCGCACATGGGGTTTTGGTCTCTACACTCACACTGACTTGGATGGAAGTTTTTCCTTCTATTCTTTCCCTTGGACCGCTTGACTTCTTTTCATGTGTTGCACAGAGGATTCCCTCAATATTCTCCACAATCCAGAGATCCTCTACCTCTTTTTCATCACTTGACAAGTTGTCTCTATATGTTATGGATTGCTTCTTATTATTCACCTTATATTGGTAGGCTACTCTACTATGTGTCTTTCCAGTTGTTTCCATGATCTGTTTGATCTAATCTTCCTCCATCATGATTGGGTCCATAGCCTCCTCCTTCCTTCCCTTATCCATATCTTCCTCCATTTCTCCACATCTTGTCAATGCTTCCCGCCTTCCCCCATGCACACAGGGAAGTTTATTTGTATGCTTCCATAGTCATCAGATCGTTGTTTTATAGTAAAATATTGATTGAAGTATACAATGATCTTATATACCTACCTATAGGTCCTTTTAGAAACTCTTTCTCTCTTGTGTTGTAATACTTCATGGTATCTACTATAAATTCTATGATAAACCCTGCAACAATATTGTTTAGCCAGAAATCTACTACACGTGTAAATTTTTTGTTAACTTGTTGTAACTGCACGATCTCTATAGGATTCCACATGATCTGTTTGACTTGATTTGTAGGGTGGTTTTCTTTCAACCTCAATAACCACTCCTACAACACATATGGGAAATCATAGAAATATACCTCATGCGGGTCGCTAAACATGCACTTGTCCAGATATTTTCATGGTGTTAACTTAGGTTTTATTTTATCCTTGTCGGAAAATTCAAGCTTCTTTTTTTTCAGCCATCTTTTCATCTCCGCCTTCATTGGGTTCCACGGTATAAACATTCATTTTTATACCTTCATTCTCTTAGCGATTCTTTTATGGATCCCACTCACTCAATGCCATGTAGTTCCAGACGGTAACAAAATCATTTTTTGGTTATTACTCTCTCTTTGTACTCTTGGGATGACCCAGGTTCATATCTGAACAGGTTTCCAACAAAAACCTTTAAAAATTTCATCCCTCTTGGTAAACCAGAAGGAAACAAAACACACAGAATATACTGTGCAGTCTCACCCGAGATATTCCTACAGGTGAATCCAATGCTCAGATGCTTGCAGTCTCGGAAAGAGTGGAGATCACGGGTTGCAATTTATCTTCTTAGGCCTTGATCTCGTTGTTCTTTCTACTACTCTTAATATTAATTCATCTGTTAAGTCTATGTATGCATTCTAACAGATCTAACATATAACATATCTCAGATAATTATTCATTCATCCATTCATAGTCTAACTACTTACAAAAGGTAAACACACATTAAACACAACACATAACACATGTGTTACTGTGGTTCACCCTCTCCTGGGGTACGTCCACAAATATCTGGCTTCTTATGCTCTTTTATTTAGATTTTTGTAATATATGACACTGCACGCACTACAATTCCAATTATACAATCACAATACGTGTTCCACAATCTCTATGAGGATGATTAGATCGTGTGAGGATCCTCATCATGTGATCTAACCCTCAATATCTAACCACTTGACTCCCCTACAGCTCAAAAATTTACAAAAATATATCAAATCTTACAGTGGTTCTCCTAACCGAGCATAACAAAACTCTAGAACCAACACCTACCTAGACCTCCTAGGTACTTATTTATACTAATTTACAACTTATGAGTTGTTACAATCTCTTACAAAAACCCTTACCCTAGCATGGTTATGTTTTTCTGCATGCGTGCCTTGCATGCCTTCTTCCTTTGCATGCGACTTTTCCCCCACTTGTTGTCTTTCCTGCCAATTGTTTTTTTCTCAATTAAGCTTTACTTTCCAAAAGTAGACTTTTCCTCAAAATCGGTCTGTGCCCAACAATTGTCTACAAGTATACAAAATTTTGGAATGAAATTCCATCATTAAGGTACTCAACACCTACATGGACAAAAACATATACCTTATATTTAGTTGGAAAAATAAGATACCATTGTTAGAAAAAATCAAATTTGACATAGTTATTCACAATTTCTATGAATAAAAGTTGTATCTTGGAAAATCTAATTCAATTTCCTAGGCTTCATCTTCTTACACCATATTCAAATTCATTGTAAATGTACCTTGAATAATCCCTCCAAGTTAACATATTGTTTTTTCTCCATATTTGATTTCACTGATTTTTTTTAGTAATATATAAATTATAGAAAAATTCTATTCCACATTTATAAGTTGTTCCGTTAACATCCTTCAAACTTAAATTAAATTCATAACCTATTAGTAACTGCTTAAATTATTATATGATTAAAAAATTGTTTGAACTAAAATTTTGCTTTTTTGATGTTTCACAGAATCAATTTATGTTGGACATGATTCAAGAGCTACGCGGAAAGGTATATTACAAATATCCTACATTGCTTTTAGTGAATTTTTGTTTTCATTTGCGACAACTATTATTACTCTTGTTCATTTTATATGGAGTATATACATACTAT
>JASDQU010100912.1:20105-32410 GCA_032191745.1 Picea mariana | reverse complement strand
TTTCACAGAATCAATTTATGTTGGACATGATTCAAGAGCTACGCGGAAAGGTATATTACAAATATCCTACATTGCTTTTAGTGAATTTTTGTTTTCATTTGCGACAACTATTATTACTCTTGTTCATTTTATATGGAGTATATACATACTATAAAATTTATACATTACTCTTGTTTATTTTATATGGAGTATATACATTATAAAATTTATTACTCTTGTTCATTATTACTTTTGTTCATTTTATATGGAGTATATACATACTATAAAATTTATACATTACTCTTGTTCATTTTATATGGAGTATATACATTATAAAATTTATTATTCTTGTTCATTTTATATGGAGTATATACATACTATAAAATTTATACATTACTATTGTTCATTTTAGATGGAGTATATACATACTATAAAATTTATATAAGTATTTAGAGATAAAGGTATAATGAAGAATTCACCATATTTCTTCATCTCTATTATTTTAAATAGGAGATGCCTTGAAAACCTCTTAACCATATGATTGAACATTTTAGTTACACTAAAAGGAAAGATGAATATTATTAATGAATTAGCCACTATAGATGCATCTAGAAAACTATTAAAATATGTCAATTTTTTATAATAGTCTTATTTGTGAAAAAAAAACATTAATGTCCTTTAAAAATGCATATAAGTATGAAACATTTAAATCTAAAATTCACTCACCACAATCTTAAAGGTACATATACTCCTAGATTGATATGGGATATTTTATATTCAATATATGATCATCCTCACCACCCAGGTAGAATGGAATGAGCCCCTTTTTTTGGTTCCAATCTTTGTTTGGTTTTCCTCCCAAATATTTAAATACATTTATGGAAAGGACTACAATTAAGGTAATTTGGATTACACAATAAGTACTAATGTAGAATGGAATGATCCCCTCTTATTTCATTCCAATCTTTGTTTGGTTTTCCTCCCAAATATTTAAATACATTCATGGAAATGACTACAATTAAGGTAATTTGGCTTACACAATAAGTACTATTAACCTATGGGAGTTTGAAATTCCAGCGTTTACTTTCAATTACTATCCATAAATTAATGGACTCCAATATGTATAGGAAGTTCTTCGAATATATAGTTCGACACTTATTGTTGGATGATGTAATATGAAGTTGTTGGTTATGTATATGAAGTCGTGCAGTTTCTGAACATTTGCCCAATGGGAATTCCTGCAGGAACAGCTGCTGGAGGGAATAAACAAGTCGCTGCATAAGAAGGTACGTGGAAAATTGASRCTCTCGATATTSTCATTGTTGTCACAAAGMTATGAAGCASGGAATWGTTTGTCTGTCAAGGATTTAAATGATGAAATAAGGTTCCTACGCCATACCATGGCAATGGGAAAAACAACTGCTTCAGTTATCGGAATTGGAAGGACAGTATCCATGTGATCAGTATCCTGTACAAATATTGGGTGGGTTGTGGCACTCTACAGCGGGAAACTGTGATTCTCACATCTACTCACCGCATTGCGAACCGACTCTCCATATTGGGTAATGTTATCAACTCACTTTCCCTTTCACATTTCTTTCCTCCCTTTTACAGACACTGTCTTCAGATTGGGTAATCTGTCTACAATTCTCTAATGTTTTTAAGCGAGAATGGTTATGATTTACAACTAAATGCTTTAGGAGTTCTGTTTAGGATTCATCAAGCGCTGCTGGACTCATTTCTAAAACATGATTATTTAAGGCTATCACCAGATGCACTAAATTTGTCAACGCTAAGACTAGCTCAATAGCTTTTCTTAGCCCCTTCCCACTTCCAAAGTTCAGCTTCTTCTGCTCTGGCTTTATCTAATCATTTCCTGATTTTTGTGGGATTTTTCAATGGTCTAACCTTTGCAGATTCAGAGACTGGGAATCTGATTCTTCTTCTTTTATATAGCTATTTCGTTTTAGCTTCTGTTCTTGATATTCAATTTTAGAACGTTGATATGAAAATGGCCAGTACCAGCTCCGACACTCGTAGAAAAACATTTAGTGTAACTCCTCCGAACAATCAATCAAAATTTGTGATGACATTCGGTCTTTATTTTTTAAACAGGCGCCCCTCGGCCCCCACTGGAAGCACTACTACTGGTCAAAGACAATCAGAAAATTGCGACACGCAGGGCTGGATGGCCTGAAACTTTCATTCAGTACATATTAGGTGTATTATTTTCCAGTACGCTAATAATGGCTTAATCTGGAGGGTGATAACTCTGAATTACAAGATGCTGTTTACTTTATAAAAATTCACTGCAAACGACAATAAAACAAACCAAGGCTGTTTTTCTCTAATCTATATTTGCCTAAAATAGTTCAAGCTTATGTCAGAAACCATGACATTTTGAGTGGCAGCACATTGGCTATTTGGGCAGACAGGACCATAGTCACCATATGTTACAAACTAACAAAAATCAGAAAAACTACTGTGTTAGTCACCATATGTTCAAATCCCTGTATATACTTTACGAGTACTGATATTTAAAAGCGCTGTATATACTTTACCATTACTGATCGTTAAAATACTAGACTAACATTCCTGTATAGATATAAGATTTAATGTTGTTAAATTTTATTTTATTTTAATTAAATATTATGGAACATACCCCAAAAAAAAGAAAAAAAAGTGATGTGATTTTATGTTGAAAGAGCTTATACCATCTCATCAGAAAGAGGGCTATTTTACAAAACTATCTCCGTCTACGACTTTAGTTGTTTAGTCTTTAATACAGTCGGTCCAATAGAATATCAGTGGGGTCACTTTAGTCTTTGATACATTCAGTTCAATAAAATACCCATCAAAAAGGTCACTTGACAATACTCTAAGATATTATTTTAATTTTTTTAAAATATATGTTATATATTGAAAAAGAGAGATTAAAAATTATATGACATCATCCAATCTCAGTGAGTAATATAAAGTTGATAAATCTGTAAATTTTTTGAAAATGAAGATTAATAATAATAAATAAATAAATTCAGGTAGAAAAAAGGGTTTAATTGTTATTTTATTAGAAATCAAATTAACCTTTCAAATACATATGGATAAAAAAAGTGATGATCTCTTTATAGTTCAATAAAAGATTATACCGTTTTCTAACCCTGTTTTTCTTGCCTTAGTTATAGGAAGTGCATGCTAAAAACAAAATATGATAAGTACATGACATGGAAAAACTGTTTTCTATCTAGAACTAGGAATTCATTGAGTGTTTCTGACTTAAAATAAGAAGTATTTATCTGCATTGACTACATCTCCTTTTATAGATTCCTAAAAAAAAACCATCCCGTAGGATAGTCCAGAGCTTTTTTTGATAATGAATCTGCTTCAGAGTTGAATTTCCTGTGCACATGCATAAATTTGATTCCATCAAAATTATCTTTTAAACTCATGATTTTATCTTTCAAAGTATTTAGATATAGCATGTTCAAATTTGATTTGTCATTAATCCAGTCAATGACCACCTTTGAATCTCCAACCGCCATCATCTTGTTTATGGATAATCTAGAAGCGAAGTGTAATAGACCTCATAATCCCAAAATTTATGCTTTCATAAATGAACTATGAATAAGTGATCTGAACTAATTTTAAGGAAAATACCAATGCCACAAAAATCATCAACAATTGCGCCATCAAAGAACCCTATTGGAGTATCATCAAAGAAGACTTGATTGAGGATGTATTCAAATTTGTCATCTTCGCAAGCCCCAGTGTGTTCTTTAATTGAAAGAAGGATTTTAGTGACTATACTGGAATCATGTTTGTGTCAATTCTCAAACAATAATTTATTCATGTACTTCCAAATGCCCTAAATCACCAGAAAGGGAATATGTCACATATTTGGGTATTGAGTGAACCAAAGTAGCATATTATCTTCTAAAGAAGAACAACTCCAAGCTTCTGAAATCTTCAGATAACTTAGGACATCTTTCCAAATGGATTGAGAAGTTTCAAAGTGCACAAATATATGTGTGCTTGTCTCTTCATCTCTGAGACAAAGACTACATGTCGAATGTCCAATTCCACCACTTTTCCTATAATTTGCATCAGTAAGAATACAGTCCTTCAAACATAGCCACATAAAACAAATAATTTTACCTAGGATACTTACTTTCCAAATATCCTTATACCACCATTTATTTTCATCCAAGAGGATAATAAAAGAAATGGGTTGATATAATAAATTAGCAGTTATAGAGCTCATAACTTTGTTCCAAGACCATACTATCTTATCACTCGAATTATTAAGAGAGATTCCACTGCTCTGCAACATTAAAAGAAATTTTCTCCATTCTATAGCCATCTCGTCTGACAGACCAAGGTGATTTGCATCAATCCATCTTTGTTTAGTACCAACATCATATGTGAAAGCCGCCTATGCTAAAGAGAAGATGTGGAAATTGTTAAGATTTTGAATTAAAGGACCTGAGAGTCTGAAAGATGCACTAACTCCATTTCCCATTCTATGTATCATAGCCGATTATCTGGTAAAGGATACCCTCTCATTAATCTTAGTTAATGAGTTAATTTAGAAATGTTCACTTTGATCACGATTCTTCTACCTATCATGTGTGGTCTTTAGATTATGTTGTACGTGTTTCTCTATGCTCTCCATTTCTTCTACAGTTCCACTTACTTGAGTCAGTCATACTTCCTGATTGTCCGAAATAAAGGGGAGCTGCACTTTTGTCCATACAAGGCCTCAAACAAAATTTTATTGATGGAGTGATGATATCCATTGTTGTTGGAAAATTCCCCTTAGCCAACCCAAGCATGACATGTTTAACACATCCATTCGACCAATCCAACCACCACTTAATGATAGGCATAGAATCCATGAAATTTTTCCAGATAATAGAAGCTACCGAGAACTTACACTCATCTTTGTGAAACCATGAAGTTTGGTCGATACCTTTAAGATATTTCTTTGTTAGTACCATATTCCACAATCCTTTATCAAATATACCTCCCCATCATGAATTGGCATCCAAGGAATGGGCGAACCAATATAAATTCTAAATACCCCATTCACCATTTTTCTTTTTCCTATCAATGTTTTTCCATTTAGTTAAGTGGAAACTTGTGTTTTTTCTAGCTCCTCTCCAAATGAAATTAGCAATGAGCTGCTGGATCCTGTGGAGGATGGAGGAAGGAATATTGACTAGACTAAGACAGTACATAGGGAGGCTTTGTAACATAGATTTTGCTAAAATAATCCTGTCTCCCAAAGAGAGCTAGTGGAAAGACCAATTTCCAATCTTCTTCTCAACCTTTTGAATCATCAATTTCCAATCTGCCACCCTGTAGTTGTTTGGTTTTAAATAAAATCCCAGGTATTTCATACCTTTGTCAATAATAATAAATTGTATATTGAACGCTTCCTGCAACCTTTGCTCCATACTGGGATCTATATTTTGTGCAAGGAAGCATGACTTATTTCAATTAACATCTATGCCATAGGAAAGCCAAAAATTTATTAAAATAGATTGAAACACCATCCAAACCTCGAAATTTCCAATGCCTAAAATGAGAACATCGTTAACAAAGAAAACATGTGAGATGATAGTCTTAGCAATAAATTTGAGGCCATGAAATGACCCTACTTCCACATCCTTTTTAAATAATCTGCTAAAACACTCGACAACCAAAAGGAACAACCAAGGGGAGAGAGGGAAGCCCTGTCATAAACCTCAATAGCTATTAAAGAATTCAGTAGGGGATCCATTTATTAAAAATTCCATGTTAACAGAAGTTACACAAGAGACAATCCATTGGGGAACCTCCCATTTTAATCTAATCTGAGTTGACAACAACCGTAGAAATTTCCAACTCACTTTGTGATGTGCCTTCTTTAAGTCCAACTTAAGAATAATTGTGCTTAACTTGTTAGACTTAGCATTGTGTAAACACTATTGAGATATCCCCATAGCATCATAGATCAATCTATCTTTAAGGAACCCAAATTCTTTGAAGGATATAGTTGAAGCCAATTTGTCTTTCAGTCGGGAGGCAATGATTTTAGAGATAACTTTATATACAAAATGGGATATAGGCCTAAAATCATGAAGGGATTATGGCTTGCTCACCTTCGAGATAAGGGAAAAGATGGTAGCATTGAGAACTCTCAGAATATGACCTGTACATATGGATTTATCAACTATCCTATGAATATCCTCCCCCATAATGTCAAAGAAATCCTAGAAGAGTTCATGTTTCCACCCATCTGAGCCATGGATTTTATCCTTTGGCATTCTACTAACAATTTCCTTAACTTCCTCTAAAGTGTTAGATTTCTCAATCTCATCATTTTCCACATCATTAAAAAACATGGGCACATCCTTGAGTACTATGATTTGATTACATGTATCCTCTGCCTCTATCGCACTAAATTGGGATTTGAAATGTTTAAATTCAGTATCCTTAATATCATTTTCTGAAGACTTGTTGCATCCTTCATCATCAGCTATATCCCAGATAGTGTTTTGGCATCTTCTTTGGGAAGCAAATTTATGAAAAAAAAATGTGTTCTTGTCACCCTTATCAATCCATATTTCTCGACATCTGCACCTCCAAGTGGATTATTCTGTTGCTAGTATTTTATCCTTCCTTTTTTTAAAGGATCTCAGAAGATTCAGATCTTCCTGCACAAACACCTTTGATGGACAATTCTAAAAAAACTCAGACATTTTTTGTTCTCAAACTGTAAGCACATCAGATTCTGATCCGAAATGGTGGAGTTTATGATCCAGGATGTAGTTTTACTATGAATTCCAAGTAGGGTTTCATCAATAAGAAACCGGTCCAATCTTTTCGAGATACGAGTTGTTCCATCTCTGTCATTTCTCTAAGTAGGATCCAATTGATTCGGTTGGATATCCACTAATCCAGTAGTTTCTAGAATATTTGTAAAGTAATCTACAATATGGTCAGTCCTAGCCAAGTTTCCCCACACTTTCTGAGAGGAAAGAGTGAAATTGAGGTCACCTCCAACTATAACACCCTCTTCGCTCAATAAACCAGAATTTAAAATGGGTTGCCAGAAACTTTACCTTTCTTTATAAGGTGCATAACAATTGAGTAGTTTCATATTTTCAGCACATTGCTTGAATATTCCCTCAATAAAAATACTTGCATTGGTGCCAAATGCACATAAATAAACATAATTTGGGTTCCACATAGTCAATAATCCACCCGAATGACCATTTGGATCCAGAGCTACAACGCTCCACAATGAAAGACAGTGAAGAAAAAAACTTTTATCCTTTTCACCATCCACCAAGGTTTCTTAAAGGAAGACAATATCTATCCCCATAACATCATAGATCAATCTATAACATCATAGATCAATCTATCTTTAATGAACCCAAATTGTTTGCAGGATATAGTTGAAACCAATTTGTCTTTCAGTCGAGAGGCAATGATTTTAGAGATAACTTTATATACAAAATTACACAGGGATATAGGCCTAAAATCATGAAAGGATTATGGCTTTGTCACCTTCGATATAAGGGAAAAGATGGTAGCATTGAGAGCTACCGGAATATGACCTATACATCTAGATTTCTCAACTACCCTGTGAAGATCCTCCCCCATAATGTCAAAGAAATCCTGGAATAGTTCTTGTTTTAACCCATCCGGGCCATGGATTTTATCCTTTGGCATTCTACTAACAATTTCCTTAACTTCCTCTAAAGTGATAGATTTCTCAATCTCATCGCTTTCCACATCATTAAAAAACATGGACACATCCTTGAGTAGTATGATTTGATTACATGGATCCGCTGCCTCTATTGTGCTAAATTGGGATTTGAAATGTTTAAATTTAGTATCCTTAATATCACTTTCTAAAGATTTGTAGCATCCTTCATCATCAACTATATCCCATATAGTGTTTTGGCATCTTCTTTGGGAAGCAAATTTATGAAAAAAAATTATGTTCTTGTCACTCTTATCAATCCATATTTCCCGACTTCTGCGCCTCCAAGTGGATTCTTTCATTGCTAGTATTTTATCCTTCCTTTGTTTAAAGGATCTCAGAGGATTCAGATCTTCCTGCACAAACACCTTTGACGGAAAGTTCTAAAAAAACTCTGACATTTTTTGTTCTCAAACTGTAAGTAGATAAGGTTATGATCTGAAATGGTGGAGTTTATGATCCAAGATGTAGTTTTATTATGACTTCTAAGTAGGGTTTCATCAATAAGAAACCGGTCCATTCTTTTTGAGATACTAGTTGTTCCATCTCTGCCATTTCTCTAAGTAGGATCCAATTGATTCGATTGTATATCCACTAATCCAGTAGTTTGTAGAATATTTGAAAAGTAATCTGCAAGAGGGTCACTCCTAGTCAAGTTTCCCCACACCTCCTTAGAGGAAAGAGTGAAATTAAGGTCACCTCCAACTATAACACCCTCTTCGCTTAGTAAACCAAAATTTAAAATGGGTTGCCAGAAACTTTACCTTTCCTTATAAGTTGCATAACAATTGAGTAGTTTCATCTTTTCATGATATTGCTTGAATATTCCCTCAATAAAAATATCTGCATTGGTGCCAAATGCACATAAATCAACATAATTTGGGTTCCACCTAGTCAATAATCCACCCGAATGACCATTTGGATCCAGACCTACAATGCTCCACAACGAAAGACATTGAAGAAAGAAAATTTTATCCTTTTCACCATCCACCAAGGTTTTCTTGTAGAAAGACGATATCTGGGTTAACCTGTTTCAGAAAGTAATTTGAGGGAAGAAATTTTTGTGGGTCCCCCAAACCCACATATTAGGTTGAAGGAAAGAATAATCATAAGAGAACGATAGAGGGAGGTTGGCTTGCTCTAAGGGCCAGGATGGGAATGCTATCATAAATAGGGTTCAAGGAGTCGGGGAAAAAGGTTCTTGAGAGTGTTCTGGCTCTAAATCAATGGGGGAAAACGCTCCAAAATATTCCAGACCACCTTCAATAGGCCCAGGAGGTTTCTTAGGGATAGGAGGTCTATCCTTTTTCTTGATATTCACATTGGAATGATCTATAGTGGAGGAAGGCTTAAAAGTATTGTTGGAGATAGAAAGGAGCAAGGGAGATAAGGCCTCAACAACCTTGGTATTAAGGTTCATAGAGTCATTAGGAAAACTAACTCCACCCGAGGGATAATCAGAAAAAAATGAGACTATACAATCGCCACCAAAGGGAACAATAGGGGCTTCTAAAACCAAAGGAGTAGGGGAAGAGCCTATAATTTTGGTTCAACACAGATCCAAACCGCTAGAAATTAACTTACCAAAACCCATAAGACTAGCATGGACATCAAAAGTTGAAACACAGCCTCGGGGGGAGAGAGGTCGATTATCACCAGGAGAGCACAAAGGAGTTCTTACAGAACCCAATCCCTTAGAATCTAAGCCATGACGAACAACCAAGTCATCAAACTTCTTCAATAGAAGGTCCCAAAAGTATTTGAAGATCTCAAGAACACATCTTTCATTATTTCATAAATAATCAAACTCATTGGAGGAGAGTTTATTAAATAAGGATGGGAAGAAAAGTTTCATCTTACCAAGGAAGGATCCTTTGGCGAATATCTCAATACTAGATAATCCAGCCTAATCTTCAGGCATCATTTTTTGATCTAAGTCATGTCTGCGCTCCAGGGAATCCAGACACTTTGCTTTAAGATGACCTGGTTGCCAGAAAGAATGACAATGGAAAGGATCCCTCCAATAGTCAACAAGTTGACAAAGGTGGGTATCCCCTACATAGATATCAATAACGACTGCTAACCCCCTATCCAGGTCCAATTCCACCAGAGCCCATGCGGGTCATTTGTTACTCCAGTGAAGTGAGTGATCATCAAAGAAAATAAACTTCCCTACTGACTTTGGTATGGCTTCAAAAATTTTAACAGACCAGAACTTGATAAGAAAGTCAGGGAGTAACATCCAAAGATACATTTTTGAGAAGCTTTCAGAGATTGGATTAAATCCAGGGTACCATCTCTTAAGCATTACAATTCCTCTTCCAGTAATCCAAGGAGAACTAAAAATTCTCAGCATATTACCCTCAGGCAGGAAATGAAAGACCATCCAATGGTTATAAAGGAGGATAAATCTAGGGCAATATCCTACGATTAGATTCCAAAAACTTAAAATCTAGTTTTCCAGTTAAGACTTACTCTTTCTCGTATAAAATAACTTATGAACTAAATATTTTTCAACTAAACTAGCTACCCTATCCATTGCAACATCCCTTCTGAGAACACAATAGGACGTGGATTCTCTAACTTTCAAACTCTTGTGTTTTTGGTGAGAACAAGAAAAACTACCAGAAGCCCTGTTATGATCGACACCACCTACACACAACGGAGGGTTCCTCACAGGTAAGTTCAGAGAAATGACACCCGAATGAGTTTTAGGAGCGGTTTTAGTTGAAACAAGGGTGTAACTGTCTCGAGGGAGGATTACCATGTGCCTGCCCTCACCTTTGTGTGTGTCCATCACGTAACAGGATTCTAATGCACTTCCACTACCATAATTGGGGGACAACTATCGAGCAGTCATTGTTGGCTGGTCAGGGTGCTTAGCAGTTGTCACCAACCCATCTGACACCTGACGCAAACAATCATACATTAGTTTATAGGTTTCTTCAACCAGAAAGAGCCCTTCATTGGCCCACAAACCATCCTTGTGTACCCACGTGAGATCCATTGGATCTACCATTCTTTCCATGCAAACTCTTAGGAACTTCTTCCTAGTCCCAAAAGTCCAGCCAGAACCCCCACTGCATATCCACGATGGTTGAAAACTATGGAAACCCTACATCCTATATTAAATGTGGAAACCCTATCATCATCCATTAATAATAAATCAATTTATTATGGAGGATTATATCAATAATAATATAAATAATAGGATGTGGTGTGTTCAAAGAGTTATTTTAAATTGTTTTGGTTAATGTGGATGGGTATTTGGTTAATTTTATGTAAAAAAAATTATGGTTAGGATTAATTTAATTGGTACTATTTTATGCCAATTATCTTACTAAAGATGTTATTCATTAATATGAAAACATAAAAAAATTGATTACGGATATCATCCAAAATTATAAAAAATATAATAAATTTTATATATAGGTAAAAAAATAATAAGAGAATATAATAAATTCTAAAAATATGAATCATATTATGAATAACATTTTAAATATTTTTCAATAAATGATTAATGTGATACTAGAAAACTTGATGGAAAAAAAAAAACATTCTTTTTATCCTAAATATTAAAAATTATTCACTCATAATATTGATGTCTAAATATTTAAAATGTATTCATAAAAAGTTCTTAGTATATAGGAGGATATTGTAAGTTTTAAACCTACGAAGTAAAGTAATGCATATAGATTCTTAAGCAATACAGAAATTAATCAATGGCTCATACACAAAGTACACAGAGATTTTATACCGGAAACCCTCAATCGGGAAAATCTTTCTTATTTTCATTATATCGAATTTCACCGTTCGCCATACAATATATACAATGTTTTTAGGTATTCCGTAGATAGCAAAACCCTAATCCCTTAATCCGGGATTAATTTACAAATACGCTAAAAATAGCAAAAACTGCCCCAAAAAAAATTTTTGGGGCGCAGCCCCTAACGCTACGCGTAACCAGGGGGGGGGGGCATACTTGCCCCCCCCTGGGACCCCCCTAGGAAAGCGCCCGACACACATGAAAGAGCTCTAGGTGAAGGGATCGTCAGATGTAGTTGTCGTATCTGATGCACCCACACACAGACACATGCAAAGAATATAACACATACCCAACATTCTCCCACTTGTTGTTTTCTTTGCATCCAGGGGTCCAGGGGATTATATAGTCAACAATTCAGGGAAACAATGCCCATTGTTACTCTACACCAGGAAAAATTTTCTGTGCTCATAGACTTTGTCAATGAATCTGCAGCATTCTTCAAAGTGTCAACCTTTTCTAGCAACACCTTCTTTTCCTCAACCATGTCTCTCACAAAGTGATATTGAACATCAATATGCTTTGTCTTCGAATGATAAACTGGGTTCTTTGCCAGGAATATTGCACTTTGACTGTCACAATCTAATCTCACTGCTTGTTGTACCAACCCAATACCTGAACACAATATTTGTAACCATACTGCTTCCTTGCTTGCATGAGTGGCTGCCATGTATTCAGCTTTTGTAGTTGAGAGTGCCACTACAACCTGTCTTTTGCTCATCCAACTGATTGCTCCTCCAAATAGGTTAAACA
>JASDQU010100912.1:2118-20085 GCA_032191745.1 Picea mariana | reverse complement strand
AATGGGAAAAACAACTGCTTCAGTTATCGGAATTGGAAGGACAGTATCCATGTGATCAGTATCCTGTACAAATATTGGGTGGGTTGTGGCACTCTACAGCGGGAAACTGTGATTCTCACATCTACTCACCGCATTGCGAACCGACTCTCCATATTGGGTAATGTTATCAACTCACCTTCGCTTTCAGATTTCTTTCCATATTGGGTAATGTTATCAACTCACAGTGTCTCCATATTGGGTAATCTGTCTACAATTCTGTAATGTTTTTAAGCGAGAATGGTTATGATTTACAACTAAATGCTTTAGGAGTTCTCTTTAGGATTGATCAAGCGCTGCTGGACTCATTTCTAAAACATGATTATTTAAGGCTATCACCAGATGCACTAAATTTGTCAACGCTAAGGCTAGCTCAATAGCTTTTCTTAGCCCCTTCCCACTTCCAAAGTTCAGCTTCTTCTGCTCTGGCTTTAGGTAATCATTTCCTGATTTTTGTGGGATCTTTCAATGGTCTAACCTTTGCAGATTCAGAGACTGGGAATCTGATTCTTCTTTCTTTTATATAGCTATTTCGTTTTAGCTTCTGTTCTTGATATTCAATCTTAGAACGTTGATATGAAAATGGCCAGTACCAGCTCCGACACTTGTAGAAAAACATTTACTGTAACTCCTCCGAACAATCAATCAAAATTTGTGATGACATTCGGTCTTTATTTATTAAGCAGGCGCCCGTCGGCCCCCACTGGAAGCACTAGTACTGGTCAAAGACAATCAGGAAATTGCGACGCGCAGGGCTGGATGGCCTGAAACTTTCGTTCAGTACATCTTATGTGTATTATTTTCCAGAACGCTAATAATGGGTTAATCTGGAGGGTGATGACTCTAAATTACAAGATGCTGTTTACTTTATAAAAATTCACTGTAAACGACATTAAAACAAACCAAGGCTGTTTTTCTCTAATCTATATTTGCCTAAAACAGTTCAAGCTTATGTCAGAAACCATGACATTTTGAGTGGCAGCACATTAGCTATTTGGACAGACAGGACCATAGTCACCATATGTTACAAAATAACAAAAATCAGAAAAACTACTGTGTTAGTCACCATATGTTCAAATCCCTGTATATACTTTACGAGTACTAATATTTAAAAGCGCTGGATATACTTTACCATTACTGATCGTTAAAATACTAGACTAACTTTCCTGTATAGATATAAGATTTAATGTTGTTAAATTTTATTTTATTTTAATTAAATATTATGGAACATACCAAAAAAAAAAAAAAAAGTGCTGTGATTTTATGTTGAAAGAGCTTATACCATCTCATCAGAAAGAGGGTTATTTTACAAAACTATCTCCTTCTACGACTTTAGTTGTTTAGTCTTTAATACAGTCGGTCCAATAGAATATCAGTGGGGTCACTTTAGTCTTTAATACATTCAGTTCAATAAAATACCCATCAAAAAGGTCACTTCACAATACTCTAAGATATTATTTTAAGTTTTTTTAAATATATGTTATATATTGAAAAATAAGTGAAAAATAGAGATTAAAAATTATATGACATCATCAAATCTTAGTGAGTAATATAAAGTTGATAAATCTGTAATTTTTTTGAAAATGAAGATTAATAATAATAAATAAATAAATTCAGGTAGAAAAAAAAGGGTTTAACTGTTATTTTATTAGGAATCAAATGAACCTTTCAAATACATATGGATAAAAAAGTGATGATCTCTTTATAGTTCAATAAAAGATTATACCGTGTTCTAACCCTGTTTCTCTTACCTTAGTTATAGGAAGTGCATGCTAAAAACACAATATGATAAGTACATGACATGACAAAATTGTTTTCTATCTAGAACTAGGAATTCATTGAGTGTTTCTGACTTAAAATAAGAAGTATTTATCTGCATTGACTACATCTCCTTTTATAGATTCCTCAAAAAAAAGCTATCCCGTAGGATAGTCCAGAGCCTTTTTTGATAATGAATCTGCTTCAGAGTTGAATTTCCTGTGCACATGCATAAATCCGATTCCATCAAAATTATCTTTTAAACTCATGATTTTATCTTTCCAAGTATTTAGATATAGCAGGTTCAAATTTGATTTGTCATTAATCCAATCAATGGCCACCTTTGAATTTCCAACCACCATCATCTTGTTTATGGATAATCTAGAAGCAAAGTGTAATAGACCCCATAATCCCAATATTTATGCTTTCATAAATGAACTATGAATAAGTGATCTGAACTAATTTTAAGGAAAATACCAATGCCACAAAAATCATCAACAGCTGCGCCATCAAAGAACCCTATTGGAGTATCATCAAAGAAGACTTGATTGAGGATGTATTCAAATTTGTCATCTTCGCAAGCCCCAGTGTGTTCTTTAATTGAAAGAAGGATTTTAGTGACTATACTGGAATCATGTCTGTGCCAATTCTCAAATAATAATTTATTCATGTACTTTCAAATGCTCCAAATCACCAGAAAGGGAGTATGTCACATCTTTGGGTATTAAGTGAACCAAAGTAGCATATTATCTTCTAAAGAAGAACAATTCCAAACTTCTGAAATCTTCAGATAACTTAGGACATCTTTCCAAATGGATTCAGAAGCTTAACAACGCACAAATATATGTGTGGTCGTCTCTTCATCTCTAAGATAGAGACTACATGTCGAATGTCGAATTCCACCACTTTTCCTATAATTTGCACTAGTAAGAATACAGTCCTTCAAACACAACGACATAAAACAAATAATTTTACCTAGGATACTTACTTTACAAATATCCTTATACCACCACTTATTTTCATCCAAGAGGATAATAAAAGAAATGGGTTGATATGCTAAATTTGCAGTTATAGAACCCATAGCTTTGTTCCAAGACCATACTATCTTATAACTCGAATTATTAAGAGAGATTCCACTGCTCCACAACATTAAAAGAAAGTTTTTCCATTATGTAGCCATGTCATCTGACAAACCAAGGTGATTTGCCACAAGCCATATTTGTTTAGTACCAACATCATATGGGAAAACCGCCTATGCTAAAGAGAAGATATGAAAATTGTTAAGATTTTGAATTAAAGGACCTGAGAGTATGAAATATGCATTAACTCCATTTCCCATTCTATGTATCATAGCTGAGTATCTGGTAAAGGATACCCTCTCATTAATCTTAATTAATGAGTGAATCTAGAAATGTTCACTTTGATCACGGTTCTTCTTGCTATCATGTGTGGTTTTTAGATTCTATTGTACTTGCTTCACTATGCTCTCCATTTCTTCTACAGTTCCACTTACTTGATTCAGTCATAGTTCCAGATTGACCCAAATAAAGGGGAGTTGCACTTCTGTCCATACAAGGCCTCAAACAAAATTTAATTGATGGAGTGATGATATCCATTGTTGTTGGAAAATTCCCCTTATCCAACCCAAGGATGACATGTTTAACACATCCATTGAACCAAGCCAACCACCACTTAATGATAGACATAGAATCCATGAAATTTTTCCAGATAATAGAGGCTACTGAGAACTTACACTCATCTTTGTGAAACCAAGAAGTGTGGTCGATACCTTTAAGATATTTCTTTGTTAGTACCATATTCCACAATCCTTTACCGAACAGACCTCCCCAACATGACTTGGAAGCCAAGGACTCGGCGAACCAATATAAATTCTAAATACCCCATCCACCATTTTCCTTTGGCCTAGAAATGTTTTTCCATTTAGTTAAGTGGAAACCTATGTTTTTTCTAGCTCCTCTCCAAATGAAATTAGCAATGAGCTGTTGGATCCTATGGAGGATGGAGGAAGGAATATTGACTAGACTAAACCAATACATAGGGAGGCTTTGTAACTTAGATTTTTCTAAAATAATCTTGACTCCCAAAGCGAGCCAGCAGAAAGGCCAATTTCCAATCTTCTTCTCAACCTTTTGAATCATCAATTTCCAATCTGCCACCCTCTAGTTGTTTGGTTTTAAATAAAATCCAAGGTATTTCATACCTTTGTCAATAATAATAAATTGTATATTGAATGTTTCCTGTAACCTTTGATCCATACTGGGATCTATATTTTGTGCAAGGAAGCATGACTTATGGCAATTAACATCCATGCCAGAGGCAAGCCAAAAAATTGTTAAAATAGGTTGAAACACCATCCAAACCTCGAATTTTCCAATGCCTAAAATGACAACATTGTCAAGAAAGAAAAGATGTGAGATGATAGTCTCAACAACAACTTTGAGGCCATGAAAATACCCTACTTCCACATCCTTTTTCAATAATATGCTAAAACAGTCGACAACCAAAAGGAACAACCAAGAGGAGAGAGGGAAGCCCTATCGTAAACCTCGATAACTCTTAAAGAATTCAGTAAGGGAGCCATTTATTAAAAATTCAATGTTAACAGAAGTTACACAAGCCATAATCCATTGGGGAACCTCCCATTTTAATCCAATATGAGTTGACAACAACCGTAGAAATTTCCAACTCACTTTGTCATATGCCTTCTTTAAGTCCAACTTAAGAATAATTGTGCTTAACTTCTTATACTTAGCATTGTGTAAACACTATTGAGCTATCCCCATAGCATCATAGATCAATCTATCTTTAAGGAACCCAAATTGTTTGAAGGATATAGTTGAAGCCAATTTGTCTTTCAGTCGGGGGGCAATGATTTTATAGATAACTTTATATACAAAATTACAGAGGGATATAGGCCTAAAATCATGAAGGGATTATGGCTTGATCACATTCAAGATAAGGGAAAAGATGGTAGCCTTGAGAGCTCCTGGAATATGACCTGTACATATGGATTTCTCAACTACCCTGTGAAGAACCTCCCCCATAATGTCAAATAAATCCTGGAAGAGTTCCTATTTCCACCCATCTAGGCCATAGATTTTACCCTTTGGCATTCTAATAACAATTTCCTTAACTTCATCTAAAGTGATAGATTTCTCAATCTCATCGCTTTCCGCATCATTAAAAAACATGGGCACATCCTCGAGTACTATGATTTGATTACATGTATCCTCTACCTCTATTGTGCTAAATTGGGATTTGAAATGTTTAAATTCAGTATCCTTAATATCATTTTCTGAATATTTGTAGCATCCTTCATCATCAACTATATCCCAGATAGTGTTTTGGCATCTTCTTTGGGAAGCAAATTTATGAAAAGAAAATGTGTTCTTGTCACCCTTATCAATCCATATTTCCTGACTTTTGTGCCTCCAAGTGGATTCTTTCATTGCTAGTATTTTGTCCTTCCTTTGTTTAAAGGATCTCAGAAGATTCAGATCTTCCTGCACAAACACCTTTGACAGACAGTTCTAAAAAAAATCTAACATTTTTTGTTCTCAAACTGTAAGCAGATCAGGTTATGATCTGAAATGGTGGAGTTTATGATCCATGATGTAGTTTTACTATGACTTCCAGGTAGGGTTTCATCAATAAGAAACTGGTTCAATCTTTTCGAGATATGAGTTGGTCCATATTTGCCATTTCTCTAAGTAGGATCCAATTGATTCGGTTGGATATCCAATAATCTAGTAGTTTGCAGAATATTTGAAAAGTAATCTACAAGATGGTCACTCCTAGCCAAGTTTCCCCACACCTTCTGAGAGGAAAGAGTGAAATTAAGGTCACCTCCAACTATAACACCCTCTTCGCTCAATAAACCAGAATTTAAAATGGGTTGCAAGAAACTTTACCTTTCTTTATAAGGTGCATAAAAAATGAATAGTTTCATCTTTTCAACATATTGCTTGAATATTACCTCAATAAAATTACCTGCGTTGGCGTCAAATGCACATAAATCAACATAATTTGGGTTCCACATAGTCAATAATCCACCCGAATGACCATTTGGATCCAGAGCTACAACGCTTCACAACGAAAGACATTGAAGAAGAAAACTTTTATCCTTTTCACCATCCACCAATGTTTCTTGAAGGAAGACAATATCTATCCCTGTAACATCATAGATCAATATATCTTTAATGAACCCAAATTGTTTGAAGGATATAGTTGAAACCAATTTGTATTTCAGTCGGGAGGCAATGATTTTAGAGATAACTTTATATACAAAATTACAGAAGGATATAGGCCTAAAATCATGAAAGTATTATGTCTTGCTCACCTTCGAGATAAGGGAAAATATTGTAGCATTGAGAGTTCCCGGAATATGACTTGTACATCTAGATTTCTCAACTTCCCTGTGAAGATCCTCCCCCATAATGTCAAAGAAATCCTGGAAGAATTATTGTTTCCACCCATCCAGGCCATGGATTTTATCCTCTGGCATTCTACTAACAATTTCCTTAACTTCCTCTAAAGTGATAGATTTCTCAATCTCATCGCTTTCTGCATCATTAAAAAACCTGGGCACATCCTTGAGTACTATGATTTGATTACATGTATCTGTTACCTCTATTGTGCTAAATTGGGATTTGAAATGTTTAAATTCAATATCCTTAATATCATTTTTTGAAGATTTGTAGCATCCTTAATCATCAACTATATCCCATATAGTGTTTTGGCATCTTCTTTGGGAAGCAAATTTATAAAAAAAAATTATGTTCTTTTCACCCTTATCAATCCATATTTCTTGACTTATGCACCTCCAAGTGGACTCTTTCGTTGCTAGTATTTTATCCTTCCTTTGTTTAAAGGATCTCAGAAGATTCATATCTTCCTGCACAAACACCTTTGATGGACAATTCTAAAAAAAATCTGACATTTTTTGTTCTCAAACTATAAGCAGATCAGGTTATGATCTAAAATGGTGGAGTTTATGATCCAGGATGTAGTTTTATTATGACTTCCAAGTAGGGTTTCATCAATAAGAAATCATTCCAATCTTTTCGAGATACTAGTTGTTCCATCTCTATCATTTCTCTAAGTAGAATCCAATTGATTTCGTTGGATATCCACTAATCCAGTAGTTTGTAGAATATTTGAAAAGTAATCTACAAGACGGTCACTCCTAGGCAAGATTCCCCACACCTCCTGAGATGAAAGAGTGAAATTAAGGTCACCTTCAACTTTAACACCCTCTTCGCTTAGTAAACAAGAATTGAAAATGGGTTGCCAGAAACTTTACCTTTCTTTATAAGGTGCATAACAGTTGAGTAGTTTCATCTTTTCAGCATATTGCTTGAATATTCCCTCAACAAAAATACCTGCATTCGTTCCAAATGCACATAAATCAACATAATTTGGGTTCCACCCAGTCAATAATCCACCCAAATAACCATTTGGATCCAGAGCTACAACGCTCCACAACGAAAGACATTGAAGAAATAAAGTTTAATCCTTTTCACCATCCACCAAGGTTTCTTGTAGGAAGACGATATCTGGGTTAACCTGTTTCAGAAAGTAATTTGAGGGAATAAATTTTTGTGGGTCCCCCAAACCCACATATTAGGTTGAAGGAAAGAAAAATGATAAGAGAATGATAGAGGGGGACTGGCTTGCTCTAAGGGCCAGGATGGGAACACTATTGTAAATAGGGTTCAAGGAGTCAGGGAAAAAGGTTCTTGAGAGCGATCTGGCTCTAAATCAATGGGGGAAAATGCTCCAAAATATTAGAGACCACCTTCAATATCCCCAGGAGGTTTCTTAGGGATACGAGGTCTATCCTTTTTCCTGATATTCAGATTGGAACGATCTATAGTGGAGGAATTCTTAAAAGTATTATTGGAGATAGAAAGGAGAAAGGGCGATAAGGCCTCAACAACCTTGGTATTAAGGTTCAGAGAGTCATTAGGAAAACTAAATCCACCCGAGGGATAATCAGGAAAAAACAAGACTATAAAATCGCCACCAAAGGGAGCAATAGGGGATTTTGAAACCAAAGGAGTAAGGGAAGAGCCTATAATTCCGGTTCTACATAGATCCAAACCGCTAGAAATTAACGTACCAAAACCCACAAGACTAGCATGCACGTCAAAAGTTGAAACATAGACTGAGGGGGAGAGAGGTCGATTATTACCTGGAGAGCACAAAGGAGTGCTTACATAAACCAATCCCTTATAATCTAAGCCATGAAGGACACCCAAGTAATCAAATTTCTTCAAAAGAAGGTCCCAAAAGTATTTGAATATCTCAAGAACCCATCTTTCATTATTTCATAAATAATGAAACTCATTGGAAAAGAGTTTATTCAATAAGGATGGGAAGAAAAGATAAATCTTACCAAGGAAGGATCCTTTGGTGAATATCTCAATACTAAATAGTCCGGCTTCATCTTTAGGCATCATTTTTTGATATGAGTCATGTCTGCGCTCCAAGGAATCCAGACACTTTGCTTTAAGATGACCTGGTTGCCAGCAGGAATGACAACGGAAAGGATCTCTTCAGTAGTCAAAAAGTTGACAGAGGTGGGTATCCCCTACATAGATATCAATAACATCTGCTAACCCCTTGTCCAGGTCCAATTCCACCAGAGCCCATTAAATTTGTTTGTTACTCTAGCGAAGTGAGTGATCATCAAAGAAAATAAACTTCCCTACCAACTTTGGTACGGCTTCGAAAATTTTAACAGACTAGAACTTGAGAATAAAGTTGGGGAGTAACACCCAAAGATACATTTTTGAGAAGCTTTTAGAGATTGGATTAAATCCAGGGTACCACCTCTTAAGTATTACAATGCCTCTTCCAGTAATCCAAGGAAAACTAAAAATTATTGGCATATTACCCTCAGACAGGAAATGAAAGACCATCCAATGGCTAGAAAGGAGGATAAATATAGGGTAGTATCCTACGTTTGTCTTCCAAAAACTTAAAATCTAGTTTTCCAACTAAGCCTTACTCATTCTCGTATAAAATAACTTAAAAACTAAATCTTTTTCAACTAAACTTGCTACCATGTCCATTGCGACATCCCTTCTGAGAACACAACAGGATGTGGATTCTCTAACTTTCAAACTCTTATGTTTTTGGTGAGAGCGAGAAAAACTACCAGAAGCCCTGTTATGATCAACACCACCTACACACAACAGAGGGTTCCTCACAGGTAAGTTCGGTGAAATGACAATAGGATGAGGTTTAGGAGCGGTTTTAGTTGAAACAAGGGTGTAACCGTCTCAAGGGAGTATTACCATGTGCCTACCCTCACCTTGGTGTGTGTTCATGACACGACAGAATTCTAATGCACTTCCATTACCAGAATTGGGGGACAACTATCGAGCAGTCATTGTTGGTTGGTCAAGTTGCTTAGTAGCTGGCACTGACCCATCTAACACCTGAATCAAACAATCATACATTAGTTTGTAGGTTTATTCAACCAGAAAGAGCCCTTCATTGGCGCACAAATCATCCTTATGTACCCAGGTGAGATCCATTGGATCTTCCATTCTTGCCATGACAACTCTTAGGAACTTCTTCCTAGTCCCAAAAGTCAAGCCAGAACCTCCACTGCATATCCACAATGGTTGAAAACTGTGGAAACCCTACATCCTAGCTTAAATGTGGAAACCCTATCATCATCCATTAATAATAAATCAATTTATTATGGAGGATTATATAAATAATAATATAAATAATAGGATGTTGTGTTTTCAAAGAGTTATTTTAAATAGTTTGAGTTAATGTGGATGGATATTTGGTTAATTTTGTGTCAAAAAATGTATGGTTAGGATTAGTTTAATTGGTACTATTTTATGCCAATTATCTTACAAAAGATGTCATCCACTAATATGAAGACATAAAAAAAATTGATCAAGGATATCATCCAAAATTATAAAAAATATAATAAATTTTATGTATAGGTAAAGAAATAATAAGTGAATATAATAAATTTTAAAAATATGAATCATATTATGAATAAGATTTTAAATATTTTTCAATAAATAATTAATGCGATACTACAAAACTTGATTGGAATAAAAAAATCATTATTTTTTGTCCTAAATATTAAAAATTATCCACTCATAATATTGATGTCTAAATATTTAAAATATATTCATAAAAAGTTCTTAGTATATAGAAGGATATGAGGTATAATTCGATTTCACACCGTGAGCTACTTTCTTCTAAAATTTTATTATTGTATTTATTTTGAAAATTTAGAAGGTATTCTATTACCACTTCAAGCTATCTTATAAACCATCTCTTTTAAAAATTACTTTAGTATTATATGTATATAGATTTTCATCATCTTATATTTGAATATCAATGTATGGAAATTATATCATAGTCAAAATTTCTCTTATTCACTTTATTATTAAAGATTTTGTGGAAAATATTATATTTAATATCAATGTATGCAAGTTATATCATAGTCAACATTTCTCTTATTCACTTTATTATTAAAGATTTTGTAGAAAATATCATTTGTTTGAGATTGTGTGTTTCTCTCCTTTCATCAAAGAACTTACTAAATCATGAGAAAGTTGTTATATAACCCTATATCCATACCTATTTAAGCTGTCATGACTTACAACTTCATTATTTAGAGAAATTACTTAATCATGAGAAAGTTGTTATATAACCTTCTATCCATACCTATTTAAATTGTCATGACTTACAACCTCATTATTCACACATGTAAGAAAGGCACATGAATTATGTAATATTCCAACTTAGTATTTAAGTTGTCATGACTCACAACCTCATTAACCTCATTATTCACACATGTAAGAAAGGCACATGAATTATGTAATATTCCAACTTAATAGTAATTGTTAGATCTTTTGATAAGTCCTACTTAATCATGAAAAAGTTGTTATATAACCCTATATCCATACCTATTTAAATTTTCATGACTTATAACCTCATTATTCAAAAATGTAGAAAAGGCACATGAATTGTGTAATATTCCAACTTAGTTGTAATTGTTAAATATTTTGATAAGTCGAAAACCTCAAGCTACCTATTGACTACAATGCACAACTCATTTTTTTATTAACCTTAAAAGTTAAGAGATATCAACCACTCTTTCCTTATATCTTCTCTCGTATCTTTATAAAGTATTGTTAAGCACTACATTTTTCTTAATGTCTTTTATGAAGTGTTATTTATTTCCAAATAATTATATTAGTAATAATAAATAAGAAATAAGAAAGTAATTTTTTTTTAATGCTAATGACTAATACTTTCTAAAAATATTTTATATAAAAAGTATATTTTTATAAAGTATTGTTGAGCACTACCTCTTTCTTTATATCTTCTCTTGTATTTTTATAAAGTATTGTTGAGTACTACCTATTTTTTAATGTTTTTTATGAAGTGTTATTAGTCCCTGTCGTAGGTATAGAGGGACTATAGCAATCTATACTTTTTTGACTATATATTAGTTTGTCCATTGACCCAAAATATTTGCAGAATACCTATTGTTGGAGCTATAGAATTAAAAGCATATATTTTTATATAATAAAATGTAGCATATATGTATTGATCTGATTGGATAAGAGATTGGAGGTCTTATTGTCAACTTTGCTATTCCCAATGTTTTATATGGCAACATATCCAAACTTTTTCTCGTATATAGTGTTTTTTAATCATATATTTTTCCTCTATATTGCTTGAAGGTGCATTAATGCTAGCATTAGTTCGAATGTTTGTATTAGCATTTTCAGCTAGCTGAATATAACCATAGGTTTTGATATGTACTAAGCATATTGAAATGTTTTTATATCCAGGCTTTATAGTGATTGAGAATTCCAAAGTTTATAGCATCTTTGGCGGATGTATTTTTGTTGAAATGTATTGACACTTATCTTGAGATGCCTCAATAGGCCTGAAAACTTAAATGTTTACATGATGCGATGTCCTCGAACAACCCTGACAACTTAAATTATTTCATACCACGAGGTCCTTAGACAGCCTGACAACCTTAAATGTTTATGTAAATACACTTCTCGGAGTACATTTTTTCTCAAAATTTTCTATACAGTAACAGTGAATTTTCACAGTCTTCTTTGTCCACCACCAGTTTAATAGCCATTGTATGTTTCGTCCTTGTTCTGCCTTTGCAATGCAATTTCCTAATTGTTGAAGCTACATACATTGTTTACTGGTTCGGTGAGTGCTTTTTCTTCGTTGGTTTCTTCGTTGTTTCTTGTTGTTGTTTCACTCGCGATTCGACCTGTGCTTCTACATTTCATAGTTTCAGAGTAAGTTTCGATGCCATACTTTCATTTTGTATTCCTTGTTTGTTGTTCAGTATTTGCAGTTTGTAAGTAAGAATGTTTACTTATTTGTAGTCCCATGCTCCTTGTATGTTTTCGTTTTCTTCTTTTCTTGGGATGCAGTTTTGTAGTCGTTGGAGATACATATGTTGTTTACTGGCTCGGTGGTTCTTGCAGGTTTGTTGGTTCGTGGATTGTTGGTTATGTTTGTTTGGCTCGGGTTTGCGCTTTGGAGCCTTGGCGGTGCAGTTTGGCCTATTCGTGCTTTCTCGCTGGTTTGGTGCTTGCTATTTTCTTTTCTTTGATTCAGCCTTGCAGGGTTAGGGTCCAGCAACGGAGGTTGGAGATTTTCTTTTCTCTTTTTGTTTTTGTATTATTATTGATTTTTTGGGTTCTTTATGATGTTCAGCCTTTGCACCCGGTAGTCGACATGCAGTTGTGTTATTTTCCCTGTTTGTCGAGGCCAATATCTTTTATTCTGTGAGATTTTGGTGGTGCTTCACTGCTAGAATGAAAGAAAATAGTTGCATGTAAAATTGTTCGATGATTACATGTGAAATTGCAATATCCATTGTTTTTTTGATGGAATAAAGCATATGTATGCAGGTTACATTTATAAACCATGTATGGTCAGATGTGTCGATATGACATTACATGTTCTTTATCCTCTACATAGACTGGTGTGCGCATGATACAATTTTTTTTGTGTTGAAGATATGATATGTGCAACAAAGTTTCTGCAAGATTATATTTGGATGTCTGGAAGCATGTTTGGGTGGTTTGCCACGAAAAACCAAAAACTTGTATCGTGGGCACAATAGTCTGTGTAGAGGATAAATAACATGTATTTCCATCAGTGGAATCATATCTAGATAAATTTCCACGGAAAACCAAACATCGTTTAAATATAGCCATGCAATTGTGTGATATTTTGTCCCTTGTAATATACTTTGGGTAGGGAAAAAAATTTACACGTTTATAGCCATGGATAGAGAAGCGCAAAGGTTCATGTTTCTGCCTTTCTAGACTGTTCGTTGAGTTTGTTTTAGTGTATGTACATATTTCTTGTTCTCCGGTGAATACCAGTTTCCATTGATGTTCATTGTATTTTGTGCGTTCCCACATTCAAACAAACATAATAGCTGCAAAAAGTGAGGGAGTCTCCACTGCATCGGTTGAAGAGGATATAGAAAGGTGCATGCTTGTATTTTTGTTTCATATTGCATTGTTTTGTATTTCATTCATGGTCTGTATATGTGCTCAACTAGTTTATTATATGTACATATTGTGTTCCTTTATACATGGTAAGTTGTCTTCATTGCATGCCTTCCTGCATACTAACCTTCTCCGCTCGCTATGTTTTTGCTGCATTGTTGCATTTAAACAAATAGAATAGGTGGAGATGACGATGGGATATTTTGCGGGTAAATAACCCTCTTTCTCTTTATTTTACATGTCTTTCTTCATTATAAGTTATCTTCAATACATGCCTTCCTGCATACTAAGCTAGTTCATGTCTGTTGTGTTTTCGTTGCATTGCTACATTTAAACAAACATAATTGCTAGACAAGACGATGGGCTCTTTGGTAGGTAAATAGACCTATCTCTTTCTTTTAGATGTCTCTCTTCATACTAAATTTCCTCCATGTGCATTGCATATTCGACGTTGCTGCCTTGGAAAAAACAGGTTGCTTGGACAGGGAGATGAAATGTTTTGTGCAGCAGTAGAGGGTTTTGTGGTACAATCTTCTAAAAGATATACCAAGTGTGTTGGTAAATTAAATATACAAATTGGGTGGGGGAATATAATATTAGACTTGAAAACGATGACTTGGCAGTAATGGGCCTTTCTTCCCTCCCTATTTCTACTTTTTCCAGTTTTATTATCCCTTTTCTTTTCTAGTTCATTTGTTTAGTGTGCTTTCTGAAAATTCTTGCGTGCGTCGATTGGCGGACCAAAGGGTTCACATCTGTGGTCATGCTTCTACCTTATTCCTTAGTAACCCACTTTATCGATTGCAGGTTCCATATTCCGAGGGTCTGAGATATACAAATTAACCATGGTGCCCCGGGCTCACACCCTGTTTACTGTTAAACATTTCTCCAGTTAAAAAAAATCAAATGCATATAGTTTTATGGTTATTTAGTCCTTCTAATCCACAATATACAATGCATATTATTCTTTAGTCCCGATGTTCATCTGTACATGCTTGCATCAAAAAAATTTGGACTAGTGACATGGGCATGAGAAGTCAGTCATTCCAGACATCAGCAGATCGACAAGGCCAAAGGTAAATATGCATACGCTCTTCTCTTACTATGTTTACTAAAAAAATATCCTGTGTTATATATTCATCTATGGAATGGTGGATATGTTGATGTTATCTTCAATACATGGTTTGCATCTCACAAGAAGTATCAATAAGTACAAGCGAGACATCGAACGTGCTACATTTTCCGCAGACTAAGAGGTGTGCTTGCGAAACTCGGGTTCCATAGTTCATCAAATCTATGCATGTACTTGTAGATTTATGCCAGTGAAATAAGAATACACATAAAAAAAATTAAAAAATGTGCAGTACCATTTACTTTAGTTTTCCTGTTCAAAAAATGTCATCAGGTCTAGAGTTGTGACATCCAAAGTATTGTCAATAGAGGGCTTGAACAGTCGTCGATCTGGACAAGTGTTCATCGGGGAAATAATGGTTGTCTATATCACCTACTTGGACAAGGAAAACAAAAGTAGATCCATTATGCGTGCTGACATGATAGACAAGGAGGCCATGATGACAGTGACACTGACTGTTCCTCCACAACTTGTCCAGAAACATGCAGAAAACATATTGCCGCGTAATGGGATATCCATTACAAATTGTAATATATTGCCAAAAAAAGTGTATGACTATGGTGATTGCGATTGAATTATTTTGTTGAACGAAACCAGCATTGTGGAAAAAATTCTCGCTGTTTGTTCAAAATAGTATCTCATCCCAGATTCAACTATCAGTCAGCTTGCACAAATCACTAATATTTACCCAATCAGAACGATTGGGGTAGTTGTCACACTAGCAAGGAAATTTGGCTCGCAACACATTCTCCATATAAAATATGGAGAGTCAGACAAAAAAAAGGAAATGGTACCACTTTTCATATTCAGTTTTGTCCTTTACTTTTTCATGTGCATGTATCTCGGATAAGTTACACAAATATTGCATTGTTCAATGTTGCAACTACAATTGTTCGATATGTATTCAGATTTGTTTCCATCAATGGAACAACAATTGCATAAAGGGTAGATTCTACTTATGCTGATCAAAAATATAACAAAGAAGAGGGATGTTAGAGAAAGAATCTTTCGGACAACCCAGGCAACGTTTGTAATAGATTTGTGAGCAAATATGGTAGAGGATTTGAAGAAACTATCTACCTCTATAATTGTTGTGCGTATACATTCACAAAATCATCCTCACTTTGCTTATAGAAATAGCCTTGCATACATTTATGCGCATGTTTATTTTTTTTTCTTTTTTCTTTTTAAAGGAAGGGGGGGTGCAGTTGTGTATTACATTGTTCAATGTATTAATTCCTATACTCGCGTTTCCAGGTTGAAGGTGTTTTAGTTGCAGCCAATGTGTACTCGACCCCCTTTGAATCTATATGTGCAAAATGAAACTCCCTTGTTTTTGCCTCCACTTTGATAAGTGAAAATATGATTGATTATCTGTGATGTGGTGAAAAATTTGCATATATATATATGGACATTGCATCAATTTTTTTATCCGAACTGTTGGCAACACAACCGTGCATTGTACAGTTAGGCAGCCTCTGTTACAAAATGTGCTTCCTAAGTTGGCAGAGTTTTTGTATGAAACTTATTTACAGAAAAAGGAAAGCATTGTGTACATGCTGCGGGAGCTTCGTATACATAGAAAATTCACCTTAAATGAGGACAATGCAATTTTTCATAGTGCCTGAAGAAAAAGGAAAATACCTCATGTGTCTTTGTGATATTTAATCAACATTGAGATGAATGTTCATTGGACTTGGCTACCTGGGATTGCATGTGCATAAGATTAGCATGGAAGAAAACCCTATATATTCCATGTCCCCGATTTTTTCTATTGGCAACATATAACAGATGCAAGAGAAAATGATTGCGGCGATGTCTTTTCTTTGAATATCTAATTGTTTGGTGCAAACGCTAATGGGTTTTGCTCTGTGGAACCTTCTGGGAACTTCCTCGCGGCATGCTTGAAGTTTAGTTGGTTCTTAGTTATGTGTTTTTTCTATCAATTTTTATACCGTGGAACTTCAACTGTTCTTTGGAGGACACGACACAATATAATTGAATTTTTTAGCCAGCTAGTCCGCAGATCTGCCTGATAGTATCTATTGCACTGTCACGCAACTCTACTATGTAACTTGTTTTACCAGATTTCCTTCATCGATGAAACTAGTCAAATTATTGTTCTGGAATAATTTGAAATTAATGAATATATAGTTTTCCAAGTGCTATTGTACTATCATATCAACAAGAGGCCCTTCAAATTCAAATTGGTCATTGTTTTGGCATTTTTGCTTATTCGATAAACTCGGTAAAATTGATGTCCTTGAATAATTTGAAATCAACGAATATATACTGTGCAGAGTGAAATTGTGATATCATATGAACAAGAGGCCCTTTAAATTGAAATTGGTCCTTGTTATGACTGCGGTGATAGAATTTAAAAAAAACTTTATTTTCTTTCCTTCATTTTTTTAAAAATAAGCGATTTAACATCCTTTAATAAATTAATGTAATTCACTTGTACAAAATCCATATTTAATATTAATAATTTAGTATTTGAAAATAATGTTTTTAGATAAAGTTAGATAGGATGACCATCCCTAAAGAATTCCAATCTTGAAGCCGCCATTCATGCAGTCCTGTCGATTTCTATTTTGCGGAACTTTGAGTGTTGTTTGGCAGACACAAAACATTAAAAGTGAAATGTTGAGTGAAGCAGCCTGAAAGCCCGCCTCTCAATTTGTATATCGCGGAACTCTGGGTACTATTTGTAGGACACGGAACAAAAAGGCTCAATTTTCATTTCGCCAGGCCCAGAACCCGTGATGCAAAAAGTGCCTAAATATGAAATGAGGGATCTGCATATGCTCTATAAAATATCATGTCCATGCTTTATAAAAGTACATGTTTGGTATGTATTTCCCATTTGTCGGAATACTTTTATATCACTCGGTTGACCAGATTGTACAAACTTTCTTGTCTAATTAAATTCTACAATATCGATATTTAATATTAATAATTTGCGTCGAGTCCATCTGTTAATCTGTATATTGCAGAACTCCGAGTGTTATTTGGAGGACATGGAACAATGAAAGTGCAACGTTGATCAGCCAACCCGCAGGTCTGGTTGTCAATTTGAATATCACGGGATAGTGGGTGCTATTTGTAGAGCGCAGAACAATTGAAGACCAATTTTCATCCTGAGAGCCCCCGATCCAAAAAAGTTGATGAATATGGAATTAATCCAGAATCGCTATGGAACAATAAAAGTGCAATGTTGAGCCAACCAGCCCACAAGTCCACCTATCAATTTGTATATCGTGGAAGTCTGGGTGCTATTTGTAGGACACAGAACAACAAAGGTTCAATTTTCAGCCTGCCAGGCCAATAACTCGCGATCCAAAAAGTGCCCAAGTATGGAATGAGGGATCTACATACTCTCTATAAAATATGATGTTGAGTCAAGCAGCCCACAAGTCCACCTGTCAATTTGTATATCACGGAAGTCTGGGCGTTATTTGTAGAACACAGAAC
>JASDQU010100911.1:234304-247343 GCA_032191745.1 Picea mariana | reverse complement strand
ACTCTTGTGTTCTTATATCTACTGTGCATGGTTAATATTTCTAGATCTCGTTATTTTCACTGCATTGTTATAGTTGGGATTTCTAGTGTATAGTTATTCTATGATAACTGATGTATGAAAGTGAATATTGTTATTAATTATAAGGAAATACTATCAGATATGAGAATCATATAAAACATCAACACATGGAACTCAACATGGAAGATGATGGTCTATCTAAAAGAGCTTTGGGTGTAGTGAAAGGATCTTGGTAGATATTGGAAGAAAAAGCAAGTGTTCTCAAACCAACAATAATGAGATCCTTGCATGTTTTTTGAATTGTTTTTTATGATGTCATGATATTTTATATTTTTATTTAGACTCTATTATGAGTTATTTCATATGTTTTGTGGTTGATCACACTGCTTAGAGATTTTTATCCTCACTACGATGTGGCATTCATAATTTTTTTTTTTAAATCGGAATAGAAAGGAATATATATATATATATATATATATATATAGATATATATATATATTAAAGGGGGGTTGTGCCAAGGCTACAACTCAAACGTACATCAATTTGTTTTAAAAAATAGTCTTTTCCACAATCCTATTTTCTATACATAATATGTTGTCTTCAAACTTAGATGATATACCAGTCTTCTAGGTGATTCGATTAGTATCTACTTTAACATACTAACCCAAAATACATACATATTTGAAAAACATTCATGAAGTTAAGGTTGAACATTTCCTTGTTCTTCTCCTCTCCTGTCCAAATGAGGAGGATTTGGTTCCTCAATGTCCATTGGGTCTCTATTTTGACTAGCAGTTTTGTCCTCCTTGGTTCCATGAATTCCATATCCCAAATTGTTGGAAGCGAAAGAGAATGTTTTTTATTGCATTGTTGCTACCAATGTACGTAGTCTACTGCATTCCACCTCTAATGTATCAATTCTTTTCTTTTGTGGGAAGATGAGGGCCATGAAATTGGTGTTATGTGTGTTTATTTCCCACTCCATTTATTCCATCATTGCAGATATTAGCATCACATCCCTATTGTTCGCTTGAATGATTTCCTTGTGTCTCCTCAAGATCATTCAAAATTATTTGAGATCATGGTTGTCAATTATGATAATATGAAGAAAAGACCTTAAGCACCAGACCTCTATAAAAAATAGCTCCCTACAGTGGCCTCAAGGGATGGATTCTTGGTGAATTAAGATAAACAAACAATAGAAGAAACAATTGTTTCCATCACCATTTGAATTCCCAACAAAGAGAACAACATATAGATCTAAATTTGTCCCCGGGACATGCTTGGAGAAACGAGTAGAGATTACCCGCATTGACTCATTTCCCACCAAGAAAGGTGACATGGAGCTTTGCACATTGGTCCTTCTGGCGTTGAGCTTCAAACCAATCCTCCAACCAGCCTCCAACTTCTCCTCCATGCTTCTCAGATCTACCCCTATGTTTATGAACCAACTCGTCCTCCAGACTCCCCCCTTGCTCACCACAATACAAACTGACTTCACTATGTGTACCATTATCACATATATCTCACAGCTTCCACTGAAGGTGAATTCAATACAACTGAGTTTGAGGTGATAGCTAAAGTGTGGGAGTGAGGATGGCCACCTACCTACTATCCCTGCTAGCCCACCAGCTAGTACTTTGAAATTAATTCAACTAGAATCCCAAGCCATAGAATGAATGCATACTTCCAAGGGTGTGGAGAAGTACCCTAGTTTTATACCTTGAGATTTAATAACCAAAAAATACTGTATGCCCCTTTCCATAGCACTTATGGAATTTGGAAAGTGTGAAGGACCCTTTTTTTATACAGAGAGCTTTGGTGAAGATTCCTAGCTCTATTTCCCAAAGGTCATCTTCTACGTTGATCTCCCTCTTGACGTGAAAAAAACCAAATTTGGTCAAAGGATTAGGAGAGATGCTTGATGTTTCTTGGAATTTCTCTAAATTTGTTTCCAAATGGGAAACCCTGCTTTTTCACTGCTTAAATAACCAATAATGAGTCTCCTAACATCGACATTTTTTATATTCCTTCCTCCTTATCCATGTTGAGACCAAACCATAATGCATAGACTTCAACCAAGTTTTTCAACACGTTCCCTAGGCCCTAGGCATAATTTACTACTTGGGTTCCTTCAGGATCTTGAATTATCCCCCCCGCTCATGCCACCCCTATGTGTCATTCAGACTTTAAGTCCAAATTTGTTATTTCTTTTTTATATAACGTTGATAAGACTTAAAATTATCTCTATTTAGTTTTTACTATAGAACAATTTCAAGATGCATAATGCACATATGAAATATAACATTTTTCTGCTTAAAATGAAAGTTACAATTTTTTCTGAAGAAAAATAAAAATAAAAAAATTGGAGTCTAAAATCCTATATCACATATTTAAAGAAATAAGAAATAAATCGTTAATATTTATTATCCCCCCTCAAGGTGAGAATTTTCATGTGGTTAGCCATCACAAATAAAGAATTCACTTGGGAGGCTCTTCAAAGGAGGAATAGGTAGGGCCCAAGCAAATGCTCCTTATGCAATTTCTTAATGGTCGTTGTTACGAGGAAAATCTCTCTATGTCTAGGGGAAAACCACAACATATGGAACGACACCCAAAAATCAACTCTAATTTCAAATATGCTATATAAATGAAATGCTAACAAGAGAAGGCTAGCATCATACCTCGTCCGGGCATTCAAAGAAGACCATTGTTGAGCACATGAACCAAAGCTTTATACCTGCAACTTGTCGTCAACAACCAAGATACACAAGCATATGGTGATGATATATAATTCCATCATATAAATTAGCATAATCCATTAACATACATAAAAAATACGTCCATGGAAAGTAATTCGAATATTTGCAAGATATCAATTGGATGAGAAAATAGTATTTTTATTAATGTAATCAATAGAAGTACATAGGTGAAAAACTTTTGTAACGACACATATCAGAACTGAGAAACTAAGTCCCTCCAGTTGGGCCTCCACCACTTCAATCATTCGCAAAGGCAAGCTCACATGTAGGAGTCAATGAGGTTCTCCATCACAAGGTAGGAAGAGCTTGGGGGTTGAACACAAGAAGTTCATACTTTCAAGGACAAAGGGATGCAGACTCAATATGAAGTGAAATTTCTCCAGAGTATCTTTGCTCTCAATGTTGAATTGTCAATTGTCCAAGGCTTGGATATGGCTCAATTTATAGCCTCCAAATGTAATTGAAGGGTCGAGTCAGAGCATTTCCAGTATATGGAAGGTCAAGGATCATGGATCACGTGACATGGAATGGAAACCTGGCATATTTTTTAATTTTTTAGCACTAAACCTGATGTACGCGGGTTGTAGTGGAGCAACATGTGTATACACGAGTTGTCTAACTGGTAGGTCGCGTATATGTATAAAAATATGTATTTTTAGCTCTGGAGTGAACAAAAAGGGGAATTTAAGTCTAAGGAGGGAAATGGAAGGCCATCCAAGTAAGATGCATGGAGTGAGGAAAAACATTATATAACAGATTCCCCGTAATGTGTGAGGTAAGAGGAATATCTGTGATGGTTGAGATATATTATAATCCCCATTATGGTCTCCAATTCTATTACGAGTAAAATCTCTCCATGTCTAGGGGAAAACCACAACAGATGGAACGACACCCAGAAATCAACTCTAATCTCGAATATTCTATATGAATGAAATGATAACAAGAGAAGGCTAGCAGCCTACCTCATCCGGACGTTCAAAGAAGACCACCGTTGAGCACACAACCCAAAGCTTTATACCTGCAACTTGTCCTCAACAACCAAGATACATAAGCATATGGTGATGATATATAATGTTAGCATATAAATTAGCATAATCCATTAACATACATAAAAAATGAGCCCATGGAAAGTAAGTCGAATATTTGCAAGATATCAATTAGGCGAGAAAATAATATTTCTATTGTTCTAATCAACAAAAGTACATAGGTGTCAAACTTTTGTAACATCACATATCAGAATCGAGAAACTAAGTCCCTCCATCTAGGCCTCCACCACTTGAATCCTCCCCAAAGGCAATCTCACATGTAGAACTCAATGTTGTTCTCCATCACAAGGTAGGAAGAGCTTGGTGGCTGAACACAAGAAGTTCAGAATTTCAAGGACAAAGGGATGCAGACTCAATATGAAGTGAAATTTCTCTAGAGCGTCTTTTATCTCAATGTTGAATTATTGATTGTCCAATGCTTGGATATGGCTCAATTTATAGCCTCCAAATGGAATTGAAGGGTCGATTTGGAGTGCTTCCAATATATGGAAGGTCAAGGATCATGGATCACGTGACATGGCATGGAAACCCGACATTTTTTTTAATTTTTGAACACCAAACCCAATGTACGTGGGCTGTAGTGGAGCAACATGCATATCCACAAGTTGTCTAACTGGTAGGTTGCATATATGTACAAAAATATGTATTTTTAGCTCTGGAGTGAACAAAAATGGGAATTTAAGTCTGTAGAGAGAAATCGAAGGCCATCCAAGGAAGATGCATGGAGTGAGGCAAAATTTTCTATAATAGTCATTTGTTAATCACATGTGCTTATGCTAAACAAGTCTATAGGTATGGGATTTGGATGTTGCAATTGGTATAAATGAAGGATGGAAAGGGGAGACAATTGAGGTATGCCTCAAGAATAGGCTTTCAAAGCTTGATTTAAAGCCCTTCATGACACTTCTTATCATTGCAGCATGGGTTATCTAGCTAACTCACAACTCTAGACTATCCTAAGATAAGTATATCTTACCCCTGTAATGTGTTGTTCAAAGTAAGTCCATTATGGGAAGCATCAAATATATGCATAAGGCAAAGCTTCAAAGACTTATAAATAAAAAATCTAGTAATAAGAGTGGAGCTTGGGTTTTTTTTATGGGGCTTGTAAGGGGGCACCAATCTATGAGGCGAAAGGAATTGTATTTCTTAGTGGATTTCATTACTTCAAGTTTTCAATAGTTATGGGTAGGGGAACTAATAAATTTGTTGAATTAATCGCATTAAAATTGCTATTATATCTTGTTGTTGACAAAGGTGCCTCAAAGCTTTAGTTTTTTTTTTTTTAATTCTATGATTTTGATTAAATAGTTAAGGGGGATAGTAGTATRYACATCTTTGTGTTGAGGCTTATCTATGAAGAGGTACAKAATTTCAAATATGTTTTGTATTCTATATATTTTACTCATGATGTTTACAAGGAGAGTAATGGGGAAGTCGATGTTGTTTCCGAGGATGGTCTTCAATTGGAAACAAGTTTATGGAGGATCCAAAAATTTAAAGATGGGTTGTCTAATATTTATCCACTCTCTCCTTTGCTTTGATCTAGTTGTATTTCGTTATTTTTATTGGATCTTTGAGTTTGGGTTTAGATCGTTAATTATATCTCTCTCTTTTAGTTTTTATGTACCACTTCAAAGGCTATGCACCTAGATTTTTAGGATGGACTATGGATTGTATCTTTCAAGACCTTTTAAGCTATATGTATAGCCCTAGTTTATAGACAATAGTAGTGTATATAGCATTTTTGTTGTTGAGGTAAGGGCCTATGCCACGATACTTTAGATAATTGGTTTTCCTCTAGTTATTCCGATGTAATGTCATTTTTGGAATGTAAAAGCATATGAAAAATGTATTTTGCATCTATATGAATGAAAAATATAAATTTTTTTCAAGAAAAAATCGTTAATTTATATTATACTCAATAGAAAAAAATTCTAGAAATTAAATACTTATTAAAATAATTTATGTAAAATAAATTTCGTCCATTGGATGTAACTTGGGTGGTTGGAAGGAATGATTGTTATCCTCCCCACCCAGTTTCAATTTGTTCTAAGTGATGCGTTGTGCCCTTAAATGGGTCTATAAGATGCTCTTGTTATTGAGCCCCCAATATTTTGAAAATGCTCAACCTTCCTATATTCTCTAGCGGATTTTGGGGGGTTATACATGGATGTAAACAATAAATTGCTAAATTTCAAAGTACAACCAAAAAATTATACACAAATTAAATTAAATAATTTCATAATAAAACCCCTATCCAAACTTGAGAATTGAGCCCTTAATCAATAAATTACTACTTTTCCAAAATTAAGCAACCATATCCTACAAAATCTAATATTTATTTAAGCAAATTAAGAACAAGATTTCTCAATGTCTATCAAATATCTTAATATTTGAGAGAGTTGATTATTAACACATAGTTTTCATCATGTAGCTTCGTATAAGCATCCCATACACATTAACCACTAACATTTCCATTGTTGTAATAAATCAGCAAGGCCATTTCCATTTTTAAATGGTAGCATATTTGCCAAAATATTTATTGGGTCGAATTTTTACATTAATTTCATTCTTGAATTCAGAATTCTTTAAATCTTAGGGTTAGGGTTAAGGGAAACTTGTTTTGTTCGATCTTGGATAGATTTGCTATCTCTAATGTTGTGTAGGCTTCTTTGCCTCTATTCTAATATGTATTTAATGTGTTAACAATAAAAGAAGTTTTTATTTCTTTCCTTTATTTTTCATGAAAGATGAGTCAATTTTAAAATATTTGATTTTATGTGTTTGTATGAAGTGAAGGATCTGATAGATGGAATATCGATCTAGTGAGGATTTTGGTGTTAGCAAACATATTCCTTATAAAGAATGAAGACATTGATGTGGTTTTATAGATCATGATTAAAAACCATATTTTTTCAATTCTAGGAGCACCATCAATTTTTTCCTATCATCTAAGACTTTATTTCCTGGTTTTACATTGGCTACATAGATACTCACATGATATGTATAATGCCTATAATGGAGATTCAAAATGTATATGGATTTACAAAACATTTAATAAATTTATTGTTGAGGATTTGGATCCAGAGGAATAGAAGGTTGGTCCACTTACATTGATTCCTTATGTTGTTTTCTAGATTCCTCGTCCTTGGCTTTGTCTTCTCTCTGACCTATAGTTTATCCTATAGATGTAGAGTTTGAAATTGATGCTATGCTTGTGTACTAAATAAAGCACTTTATCTTGTAGAAACCCCTTTCAATTTCTGAAATTTTTCCTCCATATTCTCCTAGAATGCCAAGAATCTTGTCGAATTTCTCTTGTTGTTTTCTTTCCATGTTATGTATAATTGTAAAAAGGGATCTAAGATAAATTTCATTGTTATCCAGGGACTCTTCATGTCTCCTTAACACCCTGCAAATATTTGATATCTTGGGGGTCCATTATATGCCAAATTCCAAAAGTAGTCATATGTTTTTTATACAACCCACACTTCCTTAAAGAAGGGAACAACAACAATTCAGTGTAACAGGGATGCCACCATATAGTGATGAAAGTACGAGAAATCCAAATGAAAACATATACATTGAACCAGAAGAGGACATTGAGCCCCTCCCACTAAATACATAACCAAAAAGATAACCTCCTAACAAGCCAACACCAGATGAATATGCCAAAGAGCATCTGAATGAAAAAAACCACTATGTTGCACCATGAAATTACTAACCAAGTGGGTCGGACACTTACCCAAGACATAGAGCGTCGAAACTATGTAGGCATTAGATCACGATCCTCCCACGCAACCAAATGAAGAGATACCATCAAAGTGTGATCTCGGAAACTATCAAATACTAAACCCAACACTCCATAAATCTTCCCACATTCATTCATATCCTCCTAGACCTCACTTGAAACAGTTCCACTACGCATAATGCAAATGAATGCAGGGAATATAACATAATAACTCTCTAATGTCAAATTCAAGATACATCATGAGAGTTTTGTACTTGGATCTCCATCTTGCATGCTTGACACCTGCCCATATTTAAATCTTACCTCGTAATCTAAAAATGTTGTGTCTATGAAATGAATTAAAGGGGGTGAGCTTAGATGATATAAGATACAACCCCATTTTTCTTTAACAATCCTTGTGGTAATATGGATGCTTCATTAGCCATATCATATGCCTTGCCATTATAGTCTCTTAAGACATGGTAGAATTGTTTTTTGGCCAACTTATGTGAGAGTTTTGTAATTCTGGAGAGGACCAAAGCTATCTGGAATTATTTCGGAGGTTCATGATGAGTTAGTAACTTAATGACAATCCTTGAATCTCATAAGACTACTAATTCTCTTATTCCCAAGCTATTGACAATTGAAATTCCCTACAGTAGAGTGTATGCCTCAGCTTGGTTCTTTGTTGCAATTCCTATCCCTCAAGCATAGGAAAATTCCTCATTTTCTTCAGGGTCATAGATGATCCCTTCCACTCCTACCACCCCTATTAAAGACCATCTTCTTATTGTTGTATAATGTGTACAATTTAGTAAGTCCTGGTATGAACACATCACGAAGAAATCATGACAACAATACAAGACTTTTCCATCTAGCGAAAGCAATGACATCCACAAACTATGAATTCATGGAACGAGAGGTTGTAGTTGTCCTCACAACCTTATACATTGACGTAGTTGGGGAAAAAGAAGAAAAATAATATCGTTGATTCAAAGTTACAACATTCAGTTAAATGAAATCATTTGAGGTTGAAAATGGATTTGAAAGTGCGTGAATAGTTGCAAAGTCAAAGAAAATGTGGAAGAAAACAAAGATAAGTAGTTGAGGAGTTTTTTAAAACAAGTGGTTTGGATTGACAAGTTTCGTTGATTCGGATTATTTTCGACACAAAATGAGAGCGGATATATGATAAAGCAATGTACAGAGATATCTTGGATATCCAATAATATAACAAAAATATATCAGAGATGCAACCATAAACATAGAGATACAGGTTTCTATTAATGAGAGAAAATGTACAAAGACTGTAAAAATACAGAGTGAAAGACTCACTAGAATGGTGGCAGCTTATCTCTGAGAAGAGATGTGATGGCTACTTGCATCCATGAGAAGATGATCTTACAATGAGGATCCAAAGGCCTTTTTATCATAAATAAAATCCAAAACCCTAACCCCGGAAGATGAAAATCCAACAGTTTTGTGGACCCTGTTTTGGGTAGTTTGGTGTATCAACTTCTCGGGGGCGTAACTTTGGCATATGATCTTCGTTTGGGGTGCATGATAGCTCGTTGGAAAGGTATCATCGAGGAGATTCATTTTGGGGGCTCAATCAGAGCCTCCAGCTATCATTAAGAACCTATATCCCTAAAACCCTTCATTTAGGCCCTCAAAATGGCCTCAGAAGTTAAAAACTGCTAAAAATAGTAAATTGCCAAAATTGCCAGAAAACTGTTTTGAGTTAGTTGGAAAAAGTGGGTGGCCACTGATATCCACCTAGATCATTCACATAACAAAACTCTTTGAAACTTTTTATCCAATAAACACCCATGTCATTGAAAATGATGTATAACTAATTAAAAAAACTTAAAATCACAAATACAATTCATTATCTAGACGAGTTGATAATTTTAATTATCTTATCTTGAATATTATAGGTATGATAAAGATTTTAATATGATATGACACCTCCCTCATCTCCTCCCTCACATTGATTTTATCATTCTTTTGTCAAAGAGGTTTGTGGGGGTAAGTAATGCATACTAAATTAAGACCCCCTAAGGGATTTTTCAATAAAAGTAGTTATGGAGAAAAATATATTGCATACTTTTAATTATTTTATCGTGACTATTTGAAAAGTTTTATAAAAAAAAAACACCTATGCCATTGAAAATGATGTATAATTAATTAAAAAAACTTAAAATCACAAATATAATTCATTATCTAGACGAATTGATACTTTTAAGTATCTTATCCTGACTATTATGGGTATGATAAAGATTTTAATATGATTTGACACCGCCCTAATCTCCTCCCTCGCATTGATGCTATGATTCTTTTGTCAAAAAGGTTTGTGGGGTAAGTAATGCATACTAAATTAAGACCTCTTAAAGGGTTTTTTCAATAAAAGTGATTATGGAGAAAAATATCATTTTGTATATGTATGGTGGGGAAACACTTTGGTTAAACAAAGGAGCACATAAGGTTAAAGGAGAGTAAAATTCCTTAGTTTGTGTTAGAAATGGTGTTGTAGGTGTGTATACAACTTGACTAGGGTACAAATCATTGATATCTATGGAAGGTCAAGTTGAAGTATGGTGGCGGTTAAATATTTGGAAACTAAAGGCCCCAAAGAAATCTATGATTTTCTTATGATTGGTTCTTAGGAATATGGTGCTAATATGAGATTTATTGCGAAAAAAAGGGGAAAAGGGGTCAAGCTATTGTTATTTATGCATGGAAGCGAAAGAAAATACTATACACTTAGTGATTCATCATTTCCCTTCCACTCAACAGATTTGCAAAGATGTAGTTCAATTAACAAGATCCCAAGTGTCTGGAATGGTGTGACTGTGAAACTAGTTTTTAAAAAAGGAGCTAAAGATTTTTAGAGCCCCACCGTGTCTCATCCAAAGGGCATTTGGTTGGCTAGGAATGGTACTTTATTCAAAAATAAACAAATGTCTTATTTTCAATTATATTCTCATAAATATATTTTAATTAGTATATTCTCATAAATATATTTTAATTATAAGTTGCAAGATCGAAACTAAGGTTAAGCCACTAAGTGAATTTGGAATTTAATTATTGATAAATCTATTTCATGCAACATTTTTTTGGCAAAGGTAAACAAGGGCCTCCTCACTTCTATAACAATAAAGGACTACTTTATATTATTGATAGACATTTAAGATGGGATTAGGTCATATTGCACAATCTAGCATAATTAATGGCTCAAAGGTGCTTGCTTAAATTATCTAAAAAAGTAATCAAGCAATTTCAAATATTTGGAGAATCAATTTGATAAATAATATTCTACATACACAAAATGTTTGTCTAAGGCCACTAGTAGATCAATTGAAGAGGTTGTTTCTTTATTTGACCAAAATACTTTTATGAAGGAGGTTGTTTCTTTATTTCTTGTATGCATGTATTTCGTACACTAAATATAGAAGGTAATGGTCTTTCAAAGGAGGGTCTATTGATGGAAGCCAAGATCATGTATTTGGAAGAATATTTTAAAAGGGTAATCACTGTAACAAGACAATTTGTTTAAATTTGTTTAGTTTCTTCTCTCTATTTTCTTGAACTTTTGTAATTTTTATAATTGTTCAACACTATGATATATAAGATGTGAGATATGTTTTCAAGATCTTTTAGTGGGATACTTTAAATTGTTTTTGATACTTTTTTTCAATTGTTTCGTAATGTAATGAAATTTTTCCATAAATGTGAAATATGTTTAATTTTTTTGTAAATGTGTTAAAAGTATTTAAACAATGTAATTTTTTTTAATTTGAGTAGAATGGAAATTATGATTATTTGTGAAAAAGTATATAGAAGAATATTTTGTTATGTAATAATGTATTTTTTTTAATTAATATATATTATTATATTATTAAGATTAATTTTAATACAAATTATAAAAAGTTATTTTGAAAATTATTATTTTCATTAAATAAAATTAAGATAAAATCAAATATTATTTTCTTCTTTAATGCATGAGGAGATTGGTAAAATTTTGTAGCATGAGTCACACTAAACTAATAAACCAAGTATATCATAATGTATGAGCATGACATGGTAATTATCATAACGTTAATTAAAAGTTCAAAAATAATAATTCAATATTGAAATGCATACCATAATGTGTGAGCATGACATGGTAATTATCATAATGCTAGTTAAAAGTTCAAAAACAATAATTCAATATTGAAATTACAAAAGAAAATTATTCAATAAAAAAATGCAAACACAACTTTAAAATGAATGCTTGAGTAAGGGGTAAAGGTGCATGACAAGAACCTAAAATATGCACATGTACAATGTAAATATTGATAGGCATGGTAAAACAATGCTAAAAAATAACTTAAGAATTAAATATGGACATTAATGCATTTAAAGTAAATTTGTAACATGTATGTATGCATATAAAATTCGCAAGTAACTAGATAAATTATTAGTCAAAGAATGCAAACCCAAGCACCATTAATTATAGATATGATTGGAAGTGAATAATTGAAATACAAAAATAACAAGGATACAAGTAGTGTGAGAATATTGTGACCATAATCATGTGAGAGAATAACTATGCAAGTTCAACCTTACAAGATTGCAATGTAAGTGAGTGACACTAAGAGCCTAATGAAGTATAAATTTGTGTGACTAGGACTCCTTGAATGTTATGCTACTCCATAACTTGAGTTTAATTGTTTGTATTCTCACTTGATTGTTTGATGATTTATAATTAATATTGTTATACATTTATACAAGAAGAGAATAATCAAATACCAACAAAGGCAATGCTTAATGGTTGGCCTCATGCACATTGATTGAAGATAATCAATGTCTTATTCCTTTAATTTGGGTTGGTTGGGTTGTAAATGAACTTAGTCAAACTTGATCACCTATATAGTTGGGTGTGTTGACACTTTATGCTATGACATGTTGTCGACTTAGAGCACCAAGTTATTACTAAAATGACATGTTAAATCATGTGATGATTTGTCTACTAAGGTGGCAACAAATAGATCAAGAATTGGCATTGGATCAATGACATACTAAAGGTTAGGTAGTGGTCATGCACATTGGGTTGAGTGTAATAAAAGATAAATATTGATCAAACAACAAAATAATATGACAAATCTTAAAATTTTAACACACAAATTTTTCAGTACACTATAAACTCATGTTTGTCCAAAAATATAACACAAAATAAAAACATGTTGATGCACAAACTACCCCTTTAAACTTCAAAAAAAACTTTCCATAATTACTAAAAAAAATTAATGTCACTCTTTCATTTCTTGATTTATACATTACTTGTCCATAATAAATTTGAACATGAAACACTCTATCATAAAATGTAATATTGTTAAAATATTATTATTATTATATTATTTTTATAAAAACATTTAAAAAAAATAAAAATTACACTTTAATTGAAAATAAGTAGTACATCACTTTTACATATATATATA
>JASDQU010100911.1:217815-227923 GCA_032191745.1 Picea mariana | reverse complement strand
TAATCAATAGAAGTACATAGGTGACAAACTTTTGTAACGACACATATCAGAACCAAGAAACTAAGTCCCTCCAGTTGGGCCTCCACCACTTCAATCATTCACAAAGGCAAGCTCACATGTAGGAGTCAATGAGGTTCTCCATCACAAGGTAGGAAGAGCTTGGGGGATAAACACAAGAAGTTCATACTTTCAAGGACAAAGGGATGCAGACTCAATATGAAGTGAAATTTCTCCAGAGTGTCTTTGCTCTCAATGTTGAATTGTCAATTGTCCAAGGCTTGGATATGGCTCAATTTATAGCCTCCAAATGTAATTGAAGGGTCAAGTCAGAGCATTTCCAGTAAATGGAAGGTCAAGGATCATGGATCACGTGACATGGAATGGAAACCTGACATATTTTTTAATTTTTTAGCACTAAACCTGATGTACGCGGGTTGTAGTGGAGCAACATGTGTATACACGAGTTGTCTAACTGGTAGGTCGCATATATGTACAAAAATATGTATTTTTAGATCTGGAGTGAACAAAAAGGGGAATTTAAGTCTACGGAGGGAAATGGAAGGCCATCCAAGTAAGATGCATGGAGTGAGGAAAAACATTATATAACAGATTCCCCGTAATGTGTGAGGTAAGAGGAATATCTGTGATGGTTGAGATATATTATAATCCCCATTATGGTCTCCAATTCTATTACGAGTAAAATCTCTCCATGTCTAGGGGAAAACCACAACAGATGGAATGACACCCAGAAATCAACTCTAATCTCGAATATTCTATATGAATGAAATGATAACAAGAGAAGGCTAGCAACCTACCTCATCCGGATGTTCAAAGAAGACCACCGTTGAGCACACGACCCAAAGCTTTATACCTGCAACTTGTCCTCAACAACCAAGATACACAAGCATATGGTGATGATATATAATGTTAGCATATAAATTAGCATAATCCATTAACATACATAACAAATGGGCCCATGGAAAGTAAGTCAAATATTTGCAAGATATCAATTAGACGAGAAAATAGTATTTCTATTGTTCTAATCAACAGAAGTACATAGGTGTCAAACTTTTGTAACATCACATATCAGAACCGAGAAACTAAGTCCCTCCATCTAGGCCTCCACCACTTGAATCCTCCCCAAAGGCAAGCTCACATGTAGAAGTCAATGTTGTTCTCCATCACAAGGTAGGAAGAGCTTGGTGGCTGAACACAAGAAGTTCATAATTTCAAGGACAAAGGGATGCAGACTCAATATGAAGTGAAATTTCTCTAGAGTGTCTTTTATCTCAATGTTGAATTATTGATTGTCCAATGCTTGGATATGGCTCAATTTATAGCCTCCAAATGGAATTGAAGGGTCGATTTGGAGTGCTTCCAGTATATGGAAGGTCAAGGATCATGGATCACGTGACTTGGCATGGAAACCCGACATTTTTTTTAATTTTTGAACACCAAACCCAATGTACGCGGGCTGTAGTGGAGCAACATGCATATACACGAGTTGTCTAACTAGTAGGTTGCATATATGTACAAAAATATGTATTTTTAGCTATGGAGTGAACAAAAATGGGAATTTAAGTCTGTAGAGAGAAATGGAAGGCCATCCAAGGAAGATGCATGGAGTGAGGAAAAATTTTCTATAATAGTCATTTGTTAATCACATGTGCTTATGCTAAACAAGTCTATAGGTATGGGATTTGGATGTTGCAATTGGTATAAATGAAGGATGGAAAGGGGAGACAATTGAGGTATGCCTCAAGAATAGGCTTTCAAAGCTTGATTTAAGGCCCTTCATGACACTTCTTATCATTGCGGCATGGGGTATCTAGCTAACTCATAACTCTAGTCTATTCTAAGATAAGTATATCTTACCCCTGTAATGTGTTGTTCAAAGTAAGTCCATTCCGGGAAGCATCAAATATATGCATAAGGTAAAGCTTCAAAGACTTATAAATAAAGAATCTAGTAATAAGAGTGGAGCTTGGGGTTTTTTTATGGGGCTTGTAAGGGGGCACCAATCTATGAGGTGAAAGGAATTGTATTTCTTAGTGGATTTCATTACTTCAAGTTTTCAATAGTTATGGGTAGGGGAACTAATAAATTTGTTGAATTAATCGCATTAAAATTGCTATTATATCTTGTTGTTGACAAAGGTGCCTCAAAGCTTTAGTTTTTTTTTTAATTCTATGATTTTGATTAAATAGTTAAGGGGGATAGTAGTATGCACATCTTTGTGTTGAGGCTTATCTATGAAGAGGTACATAATTTCAAATATGTTTTGTATTCTATATATTTTACTCATGATGTTTACAAGGAGAGTAATGGGGAAGTCGATGTTGTTTCCGAGGATGGTCTTCAATTGGAAACAAGTTTATGGAGGATCCAAAAATTTAAAGATGGGTTGTCTAATATTTATCTACTCTCTCCTTTGCTTTGATCTAGTTGTATTTCGTTATTTTTATTGGATCTTTGAGTTTGGGTTTAGATCGTTTATTATATCTCTCTCTTTTAGTTTTTATGTACCACTTCAAAGGCTATGCACCTAGATTTTTAGAATGGACTATGGATTGTATCTTTCGAGACCTTTTAAGCTATATGTATAGCCCTAGTTTATAGACAATAGTAGTGTATATAGCATTTTTGTTGTTGAGGTAAGGGCCTATGCCACGATACTTTAGATAATTGGTTTTCCTCTAGTTATTCCGATGTAATGTCATTTTCAGAATGTGAAAGCATATGAAAAATGTATTTTTCATCTATATGAATGAAAAATATAATTTTTTTTCAAGGAAAAATCGTTAATTTATATTATACTCAATAGAAAAAAATTCTAGAAATTAAATACTTATTAAAATAATTTATGTAAAATAAATTCCGTCCATTGGATGTAGCTTGGGTGGTTGGAAGGAATGATTGTTATCCTCCCTACCCAGTTTCAATTTCTTCTAAGTGATGTGTTGTGCCCTTAAATGGGTCTATAAGATGCTCTTGTTATTGAGCCCCCAATATTTTGAAAATGCTCAACCTTCCTATGTTCTCTAACGGATTTTGGGGGGTTATACATGGATGTAAACAATAAATTGCTAAATTTCAAAGTACAGCCAAAAAATTATACACGAATTAAATTAAATAATTTCATAATAAAACCCCTATCCAAATTTGAGAATTGAGCCCTTAATCAATAAATTACTACTTTTCCAAAATTAAGCAACCATATCCTACAAAATCTAATATTTGTTTAAGAAAATTAAGAACAAGATTTCTCAATGTCTATCAAATATCTTAATATTTGAGAGAGTTGATTATTATCACATAGTTTTCATCATGTAGCTTCGTATAAGCATCCCATACACATTAACCACTAACATTTCCATTGTTGTAATAAATCAGCAAGGCCATTTCTATTTTAAATGGTAGCATATTTGCCAAAATATTTATTGGGTCGATTTTTTACATTAATTTCATTCCTGAATTCAGAATTCTTTAAATCTTAGGGTTAGGGTTAAGGGAAACTTGTTTTGTTCGATCTTGGATAGATTTGTTATCTCTAATGTTGTGTAGGCTTCTTTGCCTCTATTCTAATATGTATTTAATGTGTTAACAATAAAAGAAGTTTTTATTTCTTTCTTTTATTTTTCATGAAAGATGAGTCGATTTTAAAATATTTGATTTTATGTGTTTGTATGAAGTGAAGGATATGATAGATGGAATATCGATCTAGTGAGGATTTTGGTGTTAGCAAACATATTCCTCATAAAGAATGAAGACATTGATGTGGTTTTATAGATCATGATTAAAAACCATATTTTTTTCAATTCTAGGAGTACCATCAATTTTTCCTATCATCTAAGACTTTATTTCCTAGTTTTACATTGGCTACATAGATACTCGCATGACATGTATAATGCCTATAATGGAGATTCAAAATGTATATGGATTTACAAAACATTTAATAAATTTATTGTTGAGGATTTGGATCCAGAGGAATAGAAGGTTGGTCCACTTCCATTGATTCCTTATGTTGTTTTCTAGATTCCTCGTCCTTGGCTTTGTCTTCTCTCTGACCTATAGTTTATCCTATAGATGTAGAGTTTGAAATAGATGCTATGCTTGTGTACTAAATAGAGCACTTTATCTTGTAGAAACCCCTTTCAATTTCTGAAAATTTTCCTCCATATTCTCCTAGAATGCCAAGAATCTTGTCGAATTTCTCTTGTTGTTTTCTTTCCATGTTATGTATAATTGTAAAAAGGGATCTAAGATAAATTTCATTGTTATCTAGGGACTCTTCATGTCTCCTTAACACCCTGCAAATATATTTGATATCTTGGGGGTCCATTATATGCCAAATTCCAAAAGTAGTCATATGTTTTTTATACAACCCACACTTCCTCAAAGAAGGGAACAACAACAATTCAGCATAACAGGGATGCCACCACATAGTGATGAGAGTACGATAAATCCAAACGAAAACATATACATTGAACCAGAAGAGGACATTGAGCCCCTCCCACTAAATACAAAACCAAAAAGATAACCTCCTAACAAGCCAACACCAGATGAATATGCCAAAGAGCATCTAAATGAAAAAAACCACTATGTTGCACCGCGAAATTACTAACCAAGTGGGTTGGACACTTACCCAAGAAAAGCATCGAAACTATGTAGGCATAACATCACGATCCTCCCACGCAACCAAATGAAGAGATACCATCAAAGTGTGATCTCAGAAACTATCAAATACTAAACCCAACACTCCATAAATCTTCCCACATTCATTCATATCCTCCTAGACCTCACTTGAAACAGTTCCACTACTCATAATGAAAATGAATGCAGGGAATATAACATAATAACTCTCTAATGTCAAATTCAAGATACATCATGAGAGTTTTGTACTTGGAGCTCCATCTCGCATGCTTGACACCTGCCCATATTTAAAGCTTACCTCGTAATCTAAAAATGTTGTGTCTATGAAATGGATTAAAGGGGGTGAGCTCAGATGATATAAGATACAACCCCATTTTTCTTTAACAATCCTTGTGGTGATCTGGATGCTTCATTAACCATACCATATGCCTTGCCATTATACTCTCTTAAGACATGGTAGAATTGTTTTTTGGCCAACTTATGTGAGAGTTTTGTAATTCTGGAGAGGACCGAAGCTATCTGGAATTATTTCGGAGGTTCATGATGAGTTAGTAACTTAATGACAATCCTTGAATCTCATAAGACTACTAATTCTCTTATTCCCAAGCTATTGACAATGGAAATTCCCTACAGTAGAGTGTATGCCTCAGCTTGGTTCTTTGTTGCAATTTCTATCCCTCAAGCATAGGAAAATTCATCATTTTCTTCAGGGTCATAGATGATCCCTCCCACTCCTACCACCCCTATTAAAGACCATCTTCTTATTGTTGTATAATGTGTACAATTTAGTAATTCCTGGTATGAACACATCACGAAGAAATCATGACAACAATACAAGACTTGTCCATCTTGTGATAGCAATGACATCCACAAACTATGAATTCATGGAACGAGAGGTTTTAGTTGTCCTCACAACCTTATACATTAACGTAGTTGGGGAAAAAGAAGAAAAATAATATCATTGATTCAAAGTTACAAAATTCAGTTAAATGAAATCATTTGAGGTTGAAAATGGATTTGAAAGTGCGTGAATAGTTGCAAAGTCAAAGAAAATGTGGAAGAAAACAAAGATAATTGGCCGAGGAGTTTTTTAAAACAAGTGGTTTGGATTGACAAGTTTTGTTGATCCGGATTATTTTCGGCACGAAATGAGAGCGGATATATAATAAAGCAATGTACAGAGATATCTTGGATATCCAATAATATAACAAAAATGTATCAGAGATGCAACCATAAACATAGAGATACAAGTTTCTATTAATGAGAGAAAATGTACAAAGATTATAAAAATACAGAGTGAAAGACTCACTAGAATGGTGGTAACTTATCTCTGAGAAGAGATGTGATGGCTACTCGCATCCGTGAGAAGATGATCTTACAATGAGGACCCAAAGGCCTTTTTATCATAAATAAAATCCAAAACCGTAACCCCGGAAGATGAAAATCCAACAGTTTTGTGGACCCTGTTTTGGGTAGTTTGGTGTATCAACTTCTCAGGGGCGTAACTTTAGCATATGATCTCCGTTTGGGGCGCATGATAGCTCGTTGGAAAGGTATTGTCGAGGAGATTCATTTTGGGGGATCAATCAGAGCCTTTGGCTATTATTGAGAACCTCTATCCCTAAAACCCTTCATTTAGGCCCTCAAAATGGCCTCGGAAGTTAAAAACTACTAAAAATAGTAAATTGCCAAAATTGCCAGAAAACTATTTTGAGCCAGTTGGAAAAGGTGGGTGGCCACCGATATCCACCTGAATCATTTGCATAACAAAACTCTTTGAAACTTTTTATCCAATAAACACCCGTGTCATTGAAAATGATATATAACTAATTAAAAAAACTTAAAATCACAAATACAATTCATTATCTAGACGAGTTGATAATTTTAATTATCTTATCTTAACTATTATGGGTATGATAAAGATTTTAATATGATATGACATCTCCCTCATCTCCTCCCTCACATTGATTTTATCATTCTTTTGTCAAAGAAGTTTGTGGGGTAAGTAATGCATACTAAATTAAGACCCCCTAAAGGGATTTTTCAATAAAAGTGGTTATGGAGAAAAATATATTACATACTTTTAATTATTTTATCGTGACTATTTGAAAAGTTTTATTAAAAAAACCACATATGCCATTGAAAATGATGTATAATTAATTAAAAAAAAACTTAAAATCACAAATATAATTCATTATCTAGACTAATTGATACTTTTCATTATCTTATCCTGACTATTATGGGTATGATAAAGATTTTAATATGATATGACACCGCCCTAATCTCCTCCCTCGCATTGATGCTATGATTCTTTTGTCAAAAAGGTTTGTGGGGTAAGTAATGCATACTAAATTAAGACCTCTTAAAGGGTTTTTTCAATAAAAGTGATTATGGAGAAAAATATCATTTTGTATATGTATGGTGGGGAAACACTTTGGTTAAACAAAGGAGCACATAAGGTTAAAGGAGAGTAAAATTCCTTAGTTTGTGTTAGAAATGGTGTTGTAGGTGTGTATACAACTTGACTAGGGTACAAATCATTGATATCTATGGAAGGTCAAGTTGAAGTATGGTGGCGGTTAAATATTTGGAAACTAAAGGCCCCAAAGAAATCTATGATTTTCTTATGATTGGTTCTTAGGAATATGGTGCTAATATGAGATTTATTGCGAAAAAAAGGGGAAAAGGGGTCAAGCTATTGTTATTTATGCATGGAAGCGAAAGAAAATACTATACACTTAGTGATTCATCATTTCCCTTCCACTCAACAGATTTGCAAAGATGTAGTTCAATTAACAAGATCCCAAGTGTCTGGAATGGTGTGACTGTGAAACTAGTTTTTAAAAAAGGAGCTAAAGATTTTTAGAGCCCCACCGTGTCTCATCCAAAGGGCATTTGGTTGGCTAGGAATGGTACTTTATTCAAAAATAAACAAATGTCTTATTTTCAATTATATTCTCATAAATATATTTTAATTAGTATATTCTCATAAATATATTTTAATTATAAGTTGCAAGATCGAAACTAAGGTTAAGCCACTAAGTGAATTTGGAATTTAATTATTGATAAATCTATTTCATGCAACATTTTTTTGGCAAAGGTAAACAAGGGCCTCCTCACTTCTATAACAATAAAGGACTACTTTATATTATTGATAGACATTTAAGATGGGATTAGGTCATATTGCACAATCTAGCATAATTAATGGCTCAAAGGTGCTTGCTTAAATTATCTAAAAAAGTAATCAAGCAATTTCAAATATTTGGAGAATCAATTTGATAAATAATATTCTACATACACAAAATGTTTGTCTAAGGCCACTAGTAGATCAATTGAAGAGGTTGTTTCTTTATTTGACCAAAATACTTTTATGAAGGAGGTTGTTTCTTTATTTCTTGTATGCATGTATTTCGTACACTAAATATAGAAGGTAATGGTCTTTCAAAGGAGGGTCTATTGATGGAAGCCAAGATCATGTATTTGGAAGAATATTTTAAAAGGGTAATCACTGTAACAAGACAATTTGTTTAAATTTGTTTAGTTTCTTCTCTCTATTTTCTTGAACTTTTGTAATTTTTATAATTGTTCAACACTATGATATATAAGATGTGAGATATGTTTTCAAGATCTTTTAGTGGGATACTTTAAATTGTTTTTGATACTTTTTTTCAATTGTTTCGTAATGTAATGAAATTTTTCCATAAATGTGAAATATGTTTAATTTTTTTGTAAATGTGTTAAAAGTATTTAAACAATGTAATTTTTTTTAATTTGAGTAGAATGGAAATTATGATTATTTGTGAAAAAGTATATAGAAGAATATTTTGTTATGTAATAATGTATTTTTTTTAATTAATATATATTATTATATTATTAAGATTAATTTTAATACAAATTATAAAAAGTTATTTTGAAAATTATTATTTTCATTAAATAAAATTAAGATAAAATCAAATATTATTTTCTTCTTTAATGCATGAGGAGATTGGTAAAATTTTGTAGCATGAGTCACACTAAACTAATAAACCAAGTATATCATAATGTATGAGCATGACATGGTAATTATCATAACGTTAATTAAAAGTTCAAAAATAATAATTCAATATTGAAATGCATACCATAATGTGTGAGCATGACATGGTAATTATCATAATGCTAGTTAAAAGTTCAAAAACAATAATTCAATATTGAAATTACAAAAGAAAATTATTCAATAAAAAAATGCAAACACAACTTTAAAATGAATGCTTGAGTAAGGGGTAAAGGTGCATGACAAGAACCTAAAATATGCACATGTACAATGTAAATATTGATAGGCATGGTAAAACAATGCTAAAAAATAACTTAAGAATTAAATATGGACATTAATGCATTTAAAGTAAATTTGTAACATGTATGTATGCATATAAAATTCGCAAGTAACTAGATAAATTATTAGTCAAAGAATGCAAACCCAAGCACCATTAATTATAGATATGATTGGAAGTGAATAATTGAAATACAAAAATAACAAGGATACAAGTAGTGTGAGAATATTGTGACCATAATCATGTGAGAGAATAACTATGCAAGTTCAACCTTACAAGATTGCAATGTAAGTGAGTGACACTAAGAGCCTAATGAAGTATAAATTTGTGTGACTAGGACTCCTTGAATGTTATGCTACTCCATAACTTGAGTTTAATTGTTTGTATTCTCACTTGATTGTTTGATGATTTATAATTAATATTGTTATACATTTATACAAGAAGAGAATAATCAAATACCAACAAAGGCAATGCTTAATGGTTGGCCTCATGCACATTGATTGAAGATAATCAATGTCTTATTCCTTTAATTTGGGTTGGTTGGGTTGTAAATGAACTTAGTCAAACTTGATCACCTATATAGTTGGGTGTGTTGACACTTTATGCTATGACATGTTGTCGACTTAGAGCACCAAGTTATTACTAAAATGACATGTTAAATCATGTGATGATTTGTCTACTAAGGTGGCAACAAATAGATCAAGAATTGGCATTGGATCAATGACATACTAAAGGTTAGGTAGTGGTCATGCACATTGGGTTGAGTGTAATAAAAGATAAATATTGATCAAACAACAAAATAATATGACAAATCTTAAAATTTTAACACACAAATTTTTCAGTACACTATAAACTCATGTTTGTCCAAAAATATAACACAAAATAAAAACATGTTGATGCACAAACTACCCCTTTAAACTTCAAAAAAAACTTTCCATAATTACTAAAAAAAATTAATGTCACTCTTTCATTTCTTGATTTATACATTACTTGTCCATAATAAATTTGAACATGAAACACTCTATCATAAAATGTAATATTGTTAAAATATTATTATTATTATATTATTTTTATAAAAACATTTAAAAAAAATAAAAATTACACTTTAATTGAAAATAAGTAGTACATCACTTTTACATATATATATA
>JASDQU010100911.1:194180-205803 GCA_032191745.1 Picea mariana | reverse complement strand
ATGCTCTAATGTGACTGTAATAGGCGTATTTAAGCAAAATATAGATAAATCTCATTTATATACATTATTTACAGGCTGCAAGTTTTAATATAAACTTATTAAACTCAATGTAAAATGTCTACTCTAAAGAAGCAGATAAAGAAATCACATGCAAATATCTTTTGATTTTTCTTTTATAAGTCTTAAACTAATGGAAGAAAATATTATGAAACAGAAATGTACAGCTAGTCAAAAGCCAAACTTTTACGTTCGAATTTCAGTGGTAAACAAATAGTAGAAAAATGAAATTAAACTAACCTATTAATGAACTAATGATATACATCCAGACATCTGTGCGATCATAAAAATTTTAACCACCTTGTCCAGGAGAAAAACCTGCAAGGAACCTTAAGTCTGTTTTGAATAAATGCAGAACAATTATGTTGGCAGTTAAATTTAAATAACATAAAGAATGATACCAATAGTCATTGTGATCTCATGATTGCAAGTAATTGCATTAAGAGAAATTCGTTAGCAAACATGCTTGCATTTAATCTTTCAATGAAAATTAAAGGAGAAATCCTGTAATTAAAACTAGATAGATGATCACACGATTAATATCTGAAGCATTAGTTATGGACAACATTTATAAAGGAATTATCTCAATAACATAATAAATGATGAAGACTAAAGCTATCAAAACTTATTTTAATATCAAGATAAACAAAAACTTAAATGAAGACACCATCGACAAGAAGCTAAAGTCGAACTGTGCATTGTTGTTCCATTAAAGTCTGTAAATCAAACGTCCATCTTCTGCCCCAGGCGAGGATGCTTCATTACAAAAATCTCTAATATTTAAAGAGTTCAGAGAAACCAAATATCTTATCTTGTGGGATAAGATTAAATCTCAAAAATGATTTGCTAATTACAAAATAGAGGGCAATATAACCACTCCATATCACACTGTATCTCTTAAAACTAAAACAAACTTCTTTCTGTTTACAAAAGATGTGCCAAATGAGCTCAGAAATAGTCCATATCACGAGATCACCACCAATTACTTGATATCCTAAGAAAAAAAACGAAAATAAAGGAGTTTATATATTCTTATAACCAATAATTTCCACAAATTCGGATGAAGATAAACTGGCTACAAAATCAACTGATTTTGTAGCTAGTTTTATTTTAACAACATAAATCTAATTAAATCTATATAATTGGAAAAAAATAAATAAAATACAACTAAGGCAATCAATCAAATCTTTACCTCTTAACTGCATGCTAAATTTGATTCACAGGATCTCAGAATTAACTACTACTGTAACACTCTCAACATTCTTTACTATTATGTTCCCAGTCCTTTTCAAATGCTTGCCTTGCCTTTGAACAATGGACTTTATTCTATTATTTTTATTCTTTAATGAGTCGATCTGAGTAGTGAGGGTTTTGATTTGCAATTGAAGAAAAGGTATGTCTGTGTAATACTTATCGATCCAAAACAGACAAACTTCACACCGTGGATCTGTGATAGCTGTTTGAGGATGTCCACGGCCATGTGTCAGAACGTCTCCACTATTGCCTGTGGGTTTTTTTATCAAGCTTGATACCTAGAAATCCTTGGTTGTGCTTCAGGCAGGGTGGAAAATTATCTACGAAATTATAGGCCTGGCTAAGATCTGGTTTGAGGTAATCAGGGTATTCTTCTACCAAGAATCTCTCGATCTCAGAATAGGAGCTCTCATGGACCTTGATCATTTTGATCGAGCTTAGATGAGAGTTCGATTTATTTCGTAGGCTCCTAGAAATTAACCTTCCTACCCTTTTATTTTTAAACCCTATATCCATGTCACCCTTAGACAGTTTGCACGAAGGTTTGTTTGCGTTTTTAGTAGAGGTATCAAGGAAGGTGTGCTTCTCATGGTCATGCAATCCAAAGGCTGTCGATTCAACATCTGTTTTCTCGAGCATAGGTTCATCGAGGATGGCCCTATCACAGGCTTCTTTAGATGAAGGAACTGCTCTGTCAGTGGCAGGGATTGTGGTTTCTTCCATCATGGGCTTATCAACCTCTACGGGACTGGGTGTAACGAAACCATTTCGAATTACGAAGGCGTCCCAATTATCATTTTGAAATTTTAGTTGATGAACTAACAACATCTTTATCAACCCGTAATGAAACAGACTGGAATTTAAACGCTGTCTCTTATACCTTTTGGCCATCTTATACAGAATTCTCAATAAATAAAAAGGCATATTCAACTTAAAACCAATGAAGTTCATCAATAAACATATGTGATACAGGAAAACAAGGCCAAAACGACCCTCACATGTAATGAATTTTCCCAGGATTGCTAATAAACCATGCCACCGAGTTTTCAACAAGGATACGGGCATACCTTTATCACAGCACTTGATTTTCCTAGAGGTAAAGAACAAGCTCCACGGTACCACCTCTACCTTAGCATTTTTAAACCATTTATTCCCGCTAAGTGGAAGACCTATCGCCTAGCCTAAAAATTCCTCAGTGACCTCGATCTAAATGTCTCCTACCTTGGCTCAGAAGCCATCAAAAGAGAGGGAAAATTCCTGGGCAGTTTGCAAGTTAAAACCCTAAAATTTCTCAAGAAATTCGAGCCAGCCTTGACCCTTAAGGTCTTCCCTTTCATCATCATACAGAAGAAGGGTTTGCGAGCCATTGGGCTCAATCCTTATGACCGGGGCCATGAGGGTTTGGAAGGCAGACATAAAAACATAGTGAGTATGTAAGGTTTCTAGAACAGAGAAGACCAGAGCAAAATATCATAAACAAGACTCATCAATACCCTAGCGCGCATGAAAAGGGGTTTTGTAACACAAAAGAAAAGGCATTTTGCAAAATGAGTTCCAAGAGTACATACAAAACCTGAGACTTAACTCGAAATGATGGGCCTGTCGTTTTCGGACTGCCACCTCCCACAAGGTACAGGATACGACCAAGTTCATTCAAATTTTATCATTGTGCAACAAGGTGGAGTTGATTTCTAAAGTTTTAGGAGAGGAGAATTTTTGTAAACCAAAGTGTAATGACAAGAATAGGTCTTACCAAGAGCCACAACAATATATAACATAGTTTAGTTTTAATGGATTCTTGGTGTTTTAAACAAAAATTCAAGGCACACTTCACAATCGATGAGCCACTTTAAAGCAATCAACAAGATGAGCTTCACAACAAAATAGTCTTCATTAAAATATCTGTAAAGACATCTAGCTTTCATAAACCTTAGATAAAATGGTAATACAATTATAAGTTTTAATGCTTCGTTCATGCTTTCATTCATGAACGAAGCATGAAAACGAAAAAAAAATAAAAATAGGAATAATTGAAACATCATATTTACAGTTCAAAAGTTACTTTCGAAAAGAAATAACCGTATGACCAAGCATATGCAGCTACAGAAATTATTAATTGTCACTTTAAAAGGTGAAAATATATAGGGCTACCAACAATGGCGACTTGTTGGGAGAAGCAGTTATCTTTGTATCACCGATGAGTTCAGGTTAGGACTGCTTAGAATGATTATAGATCAAAAAATAGCTGAAGGACATCAAGCATCACAACAATCATTACATAGTCCAGCTTCAGATATCTTCCTGTTTAAATGAAATCCGGTGAAAATTTTTAAAAAATGAGAGCAACGATGTTCAAGTCAATGCTCTGATACTGTTGACAGTGCCATTGTTGCCAGCAGGCATCCATAGCCTCAACAGGGATGTCAGTTAACCCACTCTGACGCCTCTACCTTGTCCAAGAAATTTCAATTCAAAATGAAGGATGCTTATGACCAATATCAAAATTTATACCTGAGAATTTTCTTGAATCTGACATTGGTTCGCTGCCAGTGGGCCTGTTCAGTACCCCGACGAAGTTGTCTTGGCATCATGCATGCATTTACCCGCTGCCAGCAGACCTGTTCAGTATCCCGACGGGTTTAGAAACACTTCCCACAACTCTCGAGAAATTATTCACAATCTGATATAAATTTAAAGATAATCAGAAGAGCAGGGTGATGCTGAAAATTCCAGTTTTTAGAACACTTGTTATTTTTAGTCGTTCCCTTCATTATGATCTGAATTTAGTTTCTAGATAAAACCAATTTTTCAAGGACAGGAAGGCATACTTGATTCGCTTTCTTTAAAAGCTGGGACAACGTAAAAATATTTAAAGATGATCGTGCATGCTCACGATTATAAAGTGAGACCAGGAAATCTATTACAGATAGAAAATTGCTTTAGCTAGTCTGTGTTTCAGCAATTCACGGCATTGATGCTCTTGAGAGGACCTTAATAGTTTCTTCATAATGATGCATTCTATATCCATTCTACGAAACTAAACGGTGACACAAGCATGGTTTAACCAGAAAGCAGTGAAAGCAAACAAAATGAAAAGAACCAAAAACCAGAAAACAAAAATAAATCAAAACAGAAAAATTATGTACAAAGGTGGATCCAAAAACATCACGCGAAATATCTCTTGAGAAACTGAAAGAAAATAGAAAAATCCTCATTGATGTGAAAGCAGTCCTACTCGTGGTACCTTGGGTCAGGGTTGAATTTACAGTTTAAATTAATGTATCTCTTTACTTTCCATTTAAAATTTTCATATAATACTGCAACTTTGAAAAGAAATATTCAATGAAAAGCAGAGAGAAAAGGATTAAGCGGACTTCTCTGACAACAGTCATATTATGGTTCTCTTGGTGCACCCACTTGTTCTCATGACTGCATTATTACAAAGAGAAATGGTGAGGAATAAAACTAAAAGAAAACCTACCCTAACTACTAAACAAATCAGAATACTACGTGAAGTCATGCTTCCAATGTAGCCATCGGTGTAACTCCAATCCTGCAATGGAAACAAAATCAAATATTACTAAGAAGAATGGTATTATATCAAAAAATGACAGAAATATATCATACTTGCCTTCATAATCATCATTTAAAAGCAAAGTAAGCATGATCTTACCATTCCCTTGAACATTCTTGTTGTATGAATCCTCCATCCATTCGACAATCTTGTCGTGATATGGGTCATAATGGCATGGGCGAGTGTAAGTAAGTTTGGAAAACTTGTCAAGATTATGGGGAAATGACATAACCATCAGCCAAGGCTGAAGTGCCCCATCCTCCTGACAATTCTCTAAGTGTTCATTAATTTCTTCACATGGAGGATCTAAAAGAAATATGTCATGCCTACTTCCAAGATACTTAGGTAAAAACAAAGCAAGCACAACTTTATCTTTATTATGAAGATTTTTTGTATACAAATATTCAAGCCATCCAAAGATCCTGTCACAAAAATGAGGATGCAAACCATGACTTTGATGAAACAAATATATCAATGGGGAACTCATGATAAGAGGATTCGTGACATCAATTAGATCATTGGTTTGAATGCTTCCTTTGATGAGATTGATCATTTCAAAATGTGAAGCATAAACATTAAAATTTGAGCTAATCAAAGAACGAATATGCAGTGTAGAATGTTTGATCTCCATAAGATAGAGTGCATTGTCTTTTTCAACAATAAATTGTGTAAAATCATCTCGCAACATGTCATTTTCCCATGTGAGTGATGAAAGTGAAAGAGCGTCAAATCCGACTTTATCAATGTTATGTTTGGAATTAATTTCACCAAATCTTGGCATATCGAAAGGATATGATTGTGGCAGAAAAGAGTAGGATGTTGTGGGTAAAGTATCGAGTCCACTAGAATCTAAGAAGAGATCAAGATATAAGGAGTAAAAGGAATCATAAATAAGCACATGAAAAGAATCTCTTGAGCTATGATATTTAACAATGGTATTCTCAAGACATTTCTCTTCACTTTCTTTAAAAATTTCACTCTGTTTTGGTGATAAATTCTTCAACATAATATGATCATATAGGTTTTCCTCCCATATGATAGATAATTCAAAACTTTCATGAAAAACATTCAATCTTTCATGTGGATAAGATACGATTTGAGGATGAAAGTTTAAGGTTTCTTCTTCCAATTGCATATCTTCATCTCTAATCAGTTTCATAGGAGTGTTAGAATGTTTAAGATGATTTTCGTCATCTATGTATTCTTCAAGAACTGAATTTAAATATTGATTAGAGAATGAGTTACAAGAATGAAGACATTCACCTTGAACCAGAAACGAATCTTCTTCCACAATGGTCGAAGACTGAAAATACAATGATTCAGAGGAAAAACCATTTTGGCTGTCAGTGAGAACCTTGTCAATAGATTCTACCCCCCTTGCTTGTTCAAAATTTTCGGAAGGATTCTTCTCATCCTGTGAACAAAATTCTTCTCGCAATTGAGTGATAGGATTTGTAATTGGTTCGTCATTCGCGATTGAATATGACTGGATGAAAGCGACACAAGCATCATAGAGGAGATTTAATACAAATGACATGTCATCGAGATTAAATTTACAGAGAACATGATGGATTCTTGTCGAAAAGTCTTCTGAAGATGAATTGCCATTGATTAGCAAAGTCTAAAATTCTTCACATAATTGATTGTAATCATAGATTTCAAAAGCATCTAAAAATTCATCTACAAATTGAAACCAATCAAAAATGTGATATGCTGGAAAAGACTCAAACCAATGTTTAATCCGACCCCTAAAAGTAAAAGCAAACAATCTGCACAAAACTTTTAAATCAGAAATGTCATGTTTGATGCATTTGCACCAAAACTTGTTAAGGTGGTCTTTGGCAGAGACATTGCCCCCACCATTAAAGGTGAGTTTGGACAAGTGAGAGACTGTCTCATTGGGAACATTGGGTAATGAGAAGTGGAAAGCATGTTCCAACACAATGATTTGGGGAGACATGGGGAAATTGAATACATTTAAAATAAAGGCTCCTACAAGGTCAGTTTGTCAGTCGACCCTCCTTCTAGCGCCATTTGTTGACGGACGAAAATGATCGTCTGTCAATTGGAAGAACGAGTCTGGTCCGGGGTTGTCTAAGTAACCCAATCTGTTTGGTATAACTCGTCCTGACGGATTTAATAGCTTCGCTGGCCAATCTAAGAATCCTAAAAGAAACAAAAAGAAAAGAAATAAATAACTAATTACAAAATATTATATATATATATATATATATATATATATATATATGCTCTAATGTGACTATAATAGGCATATTTAAGCAAAAGATAGATAACTCTCATTTATATACATTATTTACAGACTGCAAGTTTTAATCTAAACTTACTAAACTTAATGTAAAATGTCTGCTCTGAAGAAGCAGATAAAGAAAGAACATACAAATATCTTTTGATTTTTCTTTTATAAGTCTTAAACTAATGGAAGAAAATATTATGAAACAAAAATGTATAGCTAGTCAAAAGCCAAACTTTTACGTTCGAATTTCAATGGTAAACAAATAGCAGAAAAATGAAATTAAACTAAACTGTTAACGAACTAATGATATACATCCAGACGTCTGTGCGATCAGAAAACTTTTAACCACCTTGTCCAGGAGAAAAACCTGCAAGGAACCTTAAGTCTGTTCTAAATAAATGCAGAACAATTATGTTGGCAATTAAATTTAAATAACAGAAAGAATGATACCAATAGTCACTGTGATCTCATGATTGCAAGTAATTGCATTAAGAGAAATCCGTTAGCAAACATGCTTGCATTTAATCTTTCAATGAAAATTAAAGGAGAAATCCTATAATTAAAACTGAATAGATGATCACACGATTAATATCTGAAGCATTAGTTATGGACAACATTTACAAAGGAATTATCTCAATAACAAAATAAATGATGAAGACTAAAGCTATCAAAACTTATTATAATATCAAGATAAACATAAACTTAAATGAAGACACCATCCACAAGAAGCTAAAGCCGAACTATGCATTGTTGTTCCATTAAAGTATGTAAATCAAACGTCCATCTTCTGCCCCAGGCGAGGATGTCTTCATTACAAAAATCTCTAATATTTAAAGAGTTCAGAGAAACCAAATATATTATCTTGTGGGATAAGATTAAATCTCAAAAATGATTTGTTAATTACAAAATAGAAGGCAATATAACTACTCCATATCACATTGTATCTCTTAAAACTAAAACAAACTTCTTTCTGTTTACAAAAGATGTGCCAAATGAGCTCATAAATAGTCCATATCATGAGATCACCACCAATTACTTGATATCCTGAGAGAAAAAAAGAAAATAAAGGAGTTTAGATATTATTATAACCAATAATTTCCACAAATTCGAATGAAGATACACTGGCTACAAAATCAACTGATTCTGTAGCTAGTTTTATTTTAACAACAGAAATCTAATTAAATCTATATAATTGGAAAAAAATAAATAAAATACAACTAAGGCAATCAATCAAATCTTTATCTCTTAACTGCATGCTAAATTTGATTCACAGGATCTCAGAATTAACTACTACTGTAACACTCTCAACATTCTTTATTATTATGTTCCTAGTCCTTTTCAAACGCTTGCCTTGCCTTTGAATAGTGGACTTTAGTCTATTATTTTCATTCTTTAATGAGTCGATCTGAGTAGTGAGGGTTTTGATTTGCATTTGAAGAAAATGTATGTATGTGTAATACTTATCGATCCAAAACAGACAAACTTCACACCGTGGATATGTGATAGTTATTTAAGGATGTCCATGGCCATGTGTCAGAACATCTCCACTATTGCCTATGGGTTTTTTATCAAGCTTGATACCTGGAAATCCTTGGTTGTGCTTTAGGTAGGGTGGAAAATTATCTACGAAATTATAGGCCTGGTTGAGATCTGGTTTGAGGTAATCAGGGTCTTCTTCTGCCAAGAATCTCTCGATCTCAGAATCAGAGCTCTCATGGACCTCGATCATTTTGATCGAGCTCATATGAGAGTTTGATTTATTTCGTAGGCTCCTAGAAATTAACCTTCCTGCCCTTTTATTTTTAAACCCTATATCTGTGTCACCCTTAGACAGTTTGCACGAAGGCCTATTTGCATTTTTAGAAGAGGTATCAAGGAAGGCATGTTGCTCATGGTCATGCAATCCAAAGGCTGCCAGTTCAGCATCTGTTTGATCGAGCATAGGGTCATCGAGGATGGAACTATGACATGCTTCTTTAGATGAAGGAACTGCTCTGTCAGTGGTAGGGATTGTGGTTTCTTCCATCATGGGCTTATCAACCTCTACGAGACTGGGTGTAACGAAACCATTTCGAATTAGGAAGGTGTCCCAATTATCATTTTGCAATTTTAGTTGATGAACTAAAAACATCTTTATCAACCCGTAATGAAACAGACTGGAATTTAAATGTTGTCTCTTATACCTTTTGGCCATCTTATACAGACTTCTCAATAAATAAAAAGGCATATTCAACTGAAAACCGATGAAGTTCATCAACAAACGTATGTGATACAGGAAAACAAGGCCAAAACGACCCTCGCATGTAACGAATTGTCTCAGGATTGCTAATAAACCATGCCATTGAGTTTTCAACAAGGATACAGGCATACCTTTATCACAACACTTGATTTTCCTAGTGGTAAAGAACAAGCTCCACGGTACCTCCTCTACCTTGGCATTTTTAAACCATTTCTGCCCATTAAGTGGAAGACCTGTCGCCTAGCCTAAAAATTCCTCGATGACCTCAATCTGAATGTCTCCTACCTTGGCTCAACAGCCATGAAAAGAGAGGGAAAATTCCTGGGTAGTTTGCAAGTTAAAACCCTGAAATTTCTCAAGAAATTTGAGCCAGCCTTAACCCTTAAGGTCTTCCCTTTCATCATCATACAGGAGCAGGGTTTGTGAGCCATTGGGCTCAATCCTTATGACTGGGGCCATGAGGGTTTGGAAGGCAGACAGAAAAACATAATGAGTATGTAAGTTTTCTAGAACAGAGAAGACCAGAGTGAAATCTCAGAAACAAGACTCATCAATACCCTAGCGTGCATGAAAAGGGGTTCTGTAACACAAAAGAAAAGGCGTTTTGTGAAATGAGTGCCAAGAGTACATACGAAACCCGAGAATTAACTTGAAATGATGGGCCTATCATTTTCAGACTGCCACCTCCCACAGGGTACAGGATACGACCAGATTCATTCAAATTTTATCATTGTGCAACAAGGTGTAGTTGATTTCTAAAGTTTTAGGAGAGGAGAATTTTTGTAAACCAAAGTGTAATGACAAGAATAGGTCTTACCAAGAGCCACAACGATATATAACATAGTTTAGTTTTAATGGATTCTTGGTGTTTTAAACAAAAATTCAGGGCACACTTCACAATCAATGAGCCACTTTAAAGCAATCAACAAGATGAGCTTCATAGAAAAATAGTCTTCATTAAAAGATTTGTAAAGACATCTAGCTTTTGTAAACCTTAGATAAAATGGTAATACAATTATAAGTTTTAATGCTTCGTTCATGCTTTCAGTCATGAACGAAGCATGAAAACGAATAAATAAATAAAATAATAAGAATAATCGAAACATCATATTTACAGTTCAAAAGTTACTTTCGAAAAGCAATAACTGTATGACCAAGTGTAGGCAACTACAAAATTATTAATTGTCGCTTTAAAAGGTGAAAATATGTAGGGCTGCCAACACATTGTTAACAAAGAAGCAGGTCGTAGAGGGCATGGGAGAGGTAGAGGTAGTTTTGGTGGTGGAAATCAAAATGAGAGGGAGCTAACTCCTGAAGTTGCTCAAGGCCAATGTTCAACATGAATGAACTATTTTTTAGGAAAGAAAAAGCAATTGAATGCGGACTAGGGCTTTTGGTATGTTTCATTTTATGCAGTAATGCAACCAATGTTTTTGGGAATAAAATAAATTTCAGGTCATCATTATACTTAAATATGAGTGGCTATTGACCTTTTTCAGGATTGTGTAAGAAAATGTGTTGATTTGTGAAAGGTATGATTCAAACGGCCTATGATTTTGATTGATATTTTAAGTCATCTCCACATGTTGTAGTTCATGGTCTGAGATATATGAAAATAATAAACAAAATACTCAAATAGTTTTATTTCATTAATATTGAATTTTCAAAATTGTCTATGCCATTAGGAATATATGTATGATAATCTCAAAAATCACATGGATTGAATAAAATAATATTAACTAAATAATAAATATATCAATTGATTATTTTATTTTTATTTATTTTCCTAATTAAAGAAAAAAAAAATCTATAAATATCTATATTACTAATTATAAAAATTAATAATAATTACATAACCAAAGTATTATAAGATTCTTTTTCATTCGTCGTTTCTTTATTATCCAAAATATTACATATTCTTTCTTTCTCAAGCCTTTGCAAATCGAATGGATATTGGATAGTTCCTACATAGGTTGTTTGGCCTTGGATATTTTAGCCTAAAGAAGTTGCATCTCATGAAATTGCTCCCTTGGATTGGGAAATCTTTGTATCAATGGGAAAAAGGAAGCATTCACATCTGGCCTTTGCATAAGCTATTTTATTCATCTCAAAGATGGAATTAGTTATTCTATCTCATGGTTGTTGGTTCTTTAAGGATTTGGGGCTAGTTTGAAACTCTGTGTAGGTTTGAATATCGATGCTCCCTTGCATCTATGGAACCCTAAGATGCACCTTTATATTCACA
>JASDQU010100911.1:101988-192028 GCA_032191745.1 Picea mariana | reverse complement strand
ATCTGAGACACTTCAACTTTTTTCCTGTCTCATTCTCAACCAAAGCTTTCCATTTCTTAAAAGCATCAAAAACATCATATTTTTGTCAAATGCAATAAACCCAAGTTTTTCTAGTTGCATCATCTATAAAAGTAATATAATAATGAGAGCCACAAAGAGATGATACCTGAGATGGTCCCCATACATCTGTATGCACAAGCTCTAACCTTTCACTCTTCTTTTTTTTTCCAACTCTGAGAAATCTAACTCTCTTTTGTTTTCCATAAACACAATTCTCACAGAAGTCCAAAGCAATTTGTTTAAGATCTGGCAACAAATTTCTTTTGTGAAGTATCTTCATCCCCTTCTCACTCATGTGTCCAAGCCTATTATGCCACAGTGTTGTATCCACTCCTGTAGAAGCTAAAGAGATAGAAGAGTCAGTATTACCAGTACATAAATACAATGTACCTACCTTCTCTCCTTTCGCTATCACCAATGATCCTTTGATGACCTTCCACGTCTTATCTATAAATATGGATATACAACCTTCACTTGCCAACTTCCCTGTTGAAATTAGATTTTTCCTTAAATCTAGAACATGTCTTACCTCTTTCAACAACCATTGGTTTCCATTTCATTGCTTTATTTTTAACTTTCCCATTCCAACAATTTTGCATGGTGCATTGTCACCCAAATGAACCTGTCCAAAATCACCTTGAACATAATCTAGAAAATGTTTCCCATGGGGTGTGGCATGAAATGAAGCCCTTGAATATACTACCTAAGACTCAAAAATATTATCTATAGAAAGAATCAAAGCATCTTGTAACACATCACCTATTACATTTGCTTCCTGATTTCTCTCTTGTTGTCCATCTCTTTGTTTCTTTGGAGCTCTGCAGTCTTTCTTCATATGTCCTTTCTTCCCACAATTCTAGCACTCTATCTTTCCAAGTCTGGATTTGGATCTGCCCTTCCTAGAATTCCCATGGTTCCCGAAACCCTTTCCTCTATCCTTTTATCTTCCCCTGTTCTCTATGTTCAACCCATTTCCTGATGTCTCACCTGTGTTTTTCCGTCACATTTCCTCACTAAGGATAACACCAACAACATCATCAAATTTTAAAGTATTTGAACCAGAGACAGAGTTAATTACAGCTATGACCAAGCCGTTCTAGCTTTCTGGAAATGAGCACAAGATTAGAAGAGCCTTGACCTCATCATCAAAGTCCACTTTTACAGAACTTATTTGATTGGTAACTGTATTAAAATCATTTAAATGATCTGCAATAGACCCACCTTCCGACATCTTCATATTAAATAATATCTTCATTAGAAATACCTTATTGGACGCTGAGGGTTTTTCATACAATTTGGCCAATGCGTCCATCAAACCCTTTGTTGTCATTTCTTTGGAAATATTGAAAGCCACCGACGCTACCAAGCTTAGTCGTATCGTTCCTAGAGCCTTTCTGTCAAGAATCTCTCATTCTTCGTCCTTCGTAGCCACCGGCTTCTTTGCTATTCTGCCCAATGGTAGGAATAGATCCTTCTGATATAAATAGTCTTCCATCTGCATCTTCCATAACTGATAGTTTTGGCCGTTAAATTTCTCGACCCTAGACTTTCCATCTTCCGACATTGCTCCCACTCGAACTAGGAACCCTCTTTTCCTACGAGTTACCTTTTGCTCTGATACCAGTTGTTAGAAAAATAGGACCGTGGAGCAATAAAATAAAACAAATGCAGAAACAAAACACAAAATATACACAATACAATAGAGACACAGATTTACTTGGTTCACCTAGTGTGGGCTACGTCCACCAGAGAAATTGCCAGGTCCTTCCTTTATTATTATCCAGCATATGAAGGGATACAACCTACAGCAAACCCGTTGTAACTTCCTCTTCTTTCTCTCATAGTCTCCTATATCATAATACAATATTCACCATCAATCATAGCCACAATACATTTCCCTCATAAAAGAGGGTTGCCTTCTAGGGCAAAAAACCCTAACATAATCTCTATCGTTAGATCTGCAACCTTATAATGAGCGGTCCAGATTTACAATGAAATTACAATATACATTTACAAGGCAATTTTTCCTTTGGGGGCTTCGCCCCCGAACCCCCGCTGGGGGCCCACTTTCCCCCAAACCCCCCAGCCAGGGGGATAGCCCCCCCGGACCCTACAAAGGGGGTACCCCCCCTCTGCACTCCCCCGCGTGGAAGAGTGTACATAATTTTGGATTGTAAATACTTCATGGGGTATACACATGGATGAAAGTAAAAGACCTTTGAATCGGGAATATAATCAGGCTCCACAACCAATAGTAGACATAAGATGTAGATTTTAATTAGGGTTTAGGGTATGGTTTAGTGGTTAAGGGGTTTAAGCTTTAGGGGTACAAGGTGAAAGGGGTTAGGGTTTAATATTTTAGCGGTTTAAGGGTTAATAAGGCCATATTATGGCTCAGTGGTTAATGGGTTAGGGGTTAATGGGTTATGGTTTAAGGTAGGTTTAGGGGGTTTAGGTCCTAGGGGATTTAGAGGTTAATGGAGTTTTAGGGAGTAGGGGTTAAAGGTTTAGGGTTAGCGATTAAGGGGTTAGGTCTGATTAGGGGTTAATAGTTTAGGGGATTATGGGGTAAGGGGTTATTGGTTAAGGGTTTAGGGGTTACGGGTTAAGGGCTTATGGGTTATGGGTTTAAGGGCTTATGCGGAATGGGGTTAAGGTGTTAAGGATTAGGGGGATAGGGTCTGAGAGGTTGGGAGATAGGGATTAAAGGGTTAGGGATTAATGGTTTAGAGGTTAGGGGTGGGTTAAGGGTTAGGGATCAGAGGGCTATATAAGCTATCAACCCCTTATAAACCATGGTCTCCCAGTCATGGAAAAGTTTCCATCGACTTTAAAGTTGTGGTCACCAACTAAATCAAGGAAGAATATAAAATAATGATGAAGGAGAAATAAGAAAATTTTGTTTTTATTGGTTGTGACTATATATCTCACAAAGTCTCTCTCTTTCTACATGTCAAGAAAAGTAACACTTTCCCTATTTTTTTCAACATATTCATAAACATCTTGATAAATTGCACAAGCTTCATCATTGATTTGTTGTCTTTGTTTCTCATTCTCACCTAAGTTGATTTCTCCATATAGAATACCAACTCCTAATTACCCCTAACCCTTGGATGGACAATAACATGTTAACCCCTAAGCCCTTAGACCTTGACCCCTTATAAACCCCTAAACCATTAAGTACCCCTATCCTTGACCCCTAATTACCCAATAAAACCTAACCCCTTAACCCTTAACCCCTAACCCTTGCATCACTAATGTATTAACCCCTAATCGCTCAGCTCTCAAGCCCTTATAAATTAAATTGTGGTCTCCAAGTTGGGCCGAGGGAAGTTTCCATCCACTTAATACTTGTGGTATCCAAGTGAAATCAAGAAATATTATGACACAATGATGAAGTCGAAATAAGAATATGTTGTTTTTTCTAGTTGTGACTATATATCTCACAAAGTCTCTCTCTTTCTACATGTCAAGAAAAGTAACATTTTTCCTATATTTTTTCAACATATTCATAAACATATTAATAAATTGCACAAGCTTCATCATTGATTTGTTGTTTTTGTTTCTCTCTCTCACTAGCTAAGTTAGTTGCTCCATATGTAATACCAAATCCTAAGTACCACTAACCCTTGGACGACCAATATCCTATTAACCCATAATCCCTTAACCCTCGACCCCTTCTAAACCCCTAAACCATTAAGTACCCATATCTTGACCCATAATTACCCCATATTAAACCCTAACCCCTAACCCCTAACCATTGGACCATTAATTTATTAACCCCTAATCCCTCATCTCCCAACCCCTTATAAATTAACCCATGGTCTCCAAGTTGGGTCGAGGAAACTTTCGATCGACTTAAAATCTGTGGTCACCAAGTGAAATCAAGGAAGAATATGACATAATGATGAAGGAAAAATAAGGATAGGTTGTTTTTGTTGGTTGTGACTATAAATCTCACAAAGTGTCTCTCTTTATACATGTCAAGAAAGGTAACATTTTTACGATATTTTTTCAACATACTCCTAAACATCTTGATAAATTGCACAAGCTTCATCATTGATTTGTTGTCTTTACTTCTCGCTCTCACCTAAGTTGATTGCTCCATATATAATACCAACTCCTAAGTACCCCTAACCCTTGGATGGCCAATAACATGTTAACCCATAAGTCCTTAGCCCTTGACCCTTTATAAACCCCTAAACCATTAAGTAACCCTATTCTTAAAGCCTAATTACCCATTAAACCCTAACCCCTAACCCTTGCATAGCTAATGCATTAACCCCTAGTACCTCAGCTCTCAACCCCTTATAAATTAAACCATGGTCTCCAAGTTGGGTTGGGAAAAATTTTCATCCACTTAACACTTGTGGTCTCCAAGTGAAATCAAGAAAGAATATGACATAATGATGAAGGCGAAATAAGAATATGTTGTTGTTTTTTTGTTGTGACTATATATCTCACAAAGTGTCTATCTTTCTACATGTCAAGAAAGGTAACATTTTTCTTATATTTTTTCAACATATTCATAAACATATTGATAAATTTCACAAGCTTCATCATTGATTTGTTGTCTTTGTTTCTCTCTCTCACCGACTAAGTTGGTTGCTCCATATAGAATACCAACTCCTAAGTACCCATGACCCTTGGATGACCAATAACTTGTTAACTTCTAATGCCTTAGCCCTTTCCCCCTTGTAAACCCCTAAACCATTAAATACCCCTATCCTTGACCCTTAATTACCCCATCTTAAACCCTAACCCATTAACCCTTAACCCCTAACCCTTGGACCACTAATGTGTTAAACCCTAATCCCTCAGTTTCCAAGCCCTCATAAATTAAATTGTGGTATCCAAGTTGGGCCAAGGAAAGTTTCCATCCACTTAAAATACGTGGTCACCAAGTGAAATCAAGGAATAATATGACATAATGATGAAGGTGAAATATGAATAGGTTTTTTTGTTGCTTGTGACTATATATCTCACAAAGTGTCTCTCTTTCTACATGTCAAGAAAGGTAAAAAAATTCTTATATTTTTTCAACATATTCATAAACATCTTGATAAATTGCACAAACTTCATCATTGATTTGTTTTATTTGTTTCTCTCTCTCACCTAAGTTGATTGCACCATATAGAATACCAACTCCTAAGTACCCCTAACCCTTGGATGGACAATAACATGTTAATCCCTAATCCCTTAGCCCTTGAACCCTTATAAACCCCTAAACCATTAAGTACCCTTATCATTGAACCCTAATTACCCCTTAAATCCTAACTGCTTAACCCCTATCCCTAACCCTTGCATCACTAATGCATTAACCCATAATCCCTCAGCTATCAACCGCTTATAAATTAAACTATGGTCTCCAAGTTGGGTCGAGGAAGTTGCCATCCACTTAACACTTGTGGTATCCAAGTGAAATCAAGAAAGAATATGGCATAATGATGAATGAGAAATAAGAATATGTTGTTTTTTATGGTTGTGACTATATATCTCCCAAAGTATCTCTCTTCCTACATGTCAAGAAAAGTAACATTTTTCCTATATTTTTTCAATGTATTCATAAACATCTTGATAAATTGCACAAGATTCATCATTGATTTGTTGTCTTTGTTTCTCACTATCACTGGCTAAGTTGGTTGCTCCATATATAATACCAAATCTTAAGTACCCTTGACCTTTGGATGACCAATAACCTATTAACCCCTAATCCCTTAGCCCTTGACCCCTTATAAACCCTTAAACCATTAAGCACCCCTATCCCTAACCTCTAATTATACCAACTTAAACCCTAACCCCTTAACCCATAACCCTTGGACCACTAATGTTTTAACCCCTAATCCCTCAGTTGTCAAGCCCTTATAAATTAAATCACGGTCTCCAAGTTGGGCCGGTGAAAGTTGTGATCCATTTAAAAGTCAAGGTCACCAAGTGAAATCAAGGAAGAATGTGACATAATGATGAAGGAGAAAAAAGAATAGGTTGTTTTTTCTCATTGTGACTATATATCTCACAAAGTGTCTCTCTTTCTACATGCCAAGAAAGGTAACATTTTTCCTATATTTTTCAACATGTTCATAAACGTCTTGATAAATTGCACAAGCTTCATCATTGACTTGTCGTCTTTGTTTCTCACTCTCACCTAATTTGATTGATCCATATAGAATACCAACTCCTAATTTACTGTAACCCTTGGATGGTCAATAACCTATTAACCCCTCATCCCTTAGCCCTTGACCCCTTATAAACCCTTAAACCATTAAGTACCCCTATCTTTGACCACTAATTACCCCTGAAACTCTAACCCCTGACCCCTAACCCTTTCATCATTAATGCATTAACCCCTAATCCCTCAATTCTCAACCCCTTATAAATTAAAGTGTGGTCTCCAAGTTGGGTCGGGGGAAGTTTCCATACACTTAACACTTGTGGTCTCCAAGTGAAATCAAGAAAGAATATGACATAATGATGAAGATGAAATTAGAATATGTTTTTTTTGTTCTCAAAGTGTCTCTCTTTCTACATGTCATGAAAAGTAACATTTTTCCTATATTTTTTCAACATATTCATAAACATATTGATAGATTGCACAAATTCATCATTGATTTGTTGTTTTTGTTTCTCACTCTCACTAGCTAAGTTGGTTGCTCCATATATAATACCAACTCCTAAGTACCCCTGACCCTTGGAAGGTCAATAACATGTTCACCCCTAATATCTTATCCCTTGACCCCTTATAAACCTATAAACCATTAAGTACCCCTATCCCTAACCCCTAATTAGCCTAGATTAAACCCTAACCCCTTAACCCCTAAGCCCTAACCCTTGGACCACTAATGTGTTAACCCCTAATCCCTCAGCTCTCAACCCCTTATAAATTAAACTGTGGTCTCCAAGTTTGGTCGGGGAAAGTTTCCATACACTTAAAAGTCATGGTCACCAAGTGAAATCAATGAAGAATATGACATAATGATGAAGGAAAAATAAGAATAGGTTGTTTTGTTGGTTGTGACTATATATCTCACAAAGTGTCTCTCTTTCTACATGTCAAGAAAGGTAACATTTTTCCTATATTTTTTCAACATATTCATAAAAATCTTGATAAATTGCACAAGCTTCATCATTGATTTGTTGTCTTTGTTTCTCACTCTCACCTAAGTTGTCTTTGTCTTTGTTTCTCACTCTCACCTAAGTTGTCTTTGTCTTTGTATTTGTTGTCTTTATTTTCCTATATTATATTTGTAAATGTTTGTATCATTTTAATATTTTTTATATACACTAATATTACTTGATTTTTTGTAATTATAAAGGAACGACACCCTAGGGCACTTCCCGTGGAGGAAGATGTGGTTGTACAAGAGCCTATTTAGGAACATGGAGTGAATATTGAAGATCAATTTAATGATCCTATGGAACAAGACGATGATGCTAATAACACAGTTGAAGAAGATGGGACAAATATATTGATCCAGGAGACATTTAATAATGTTGGAATGGATGATGATGACGACCATCTTGTTGGTGTTTTTGATATACGTGTACCTGAGAAGGCAAGTCAACCTCTTTATTAAGGCTCCAAAACAAGTCTTCTCTCTTCTATATTGTTGTTGGTGAACTTAAAGGTTATGAATGGTTTTTCAAACACTTGTGTCACATAGCTCCTAAGGTATGTAATATATTTTGTCACATTTAGTACATGATGATAAAGGTTTTATTTTTTCCTCTATTTTTATTGTTAGTTGATCATCTATAAAATTTGGATGCAATAGGTATGATTAATATTCTTTACATTAACCAGTATTGATTTTTTATGTTGTAGATTGTTAGGTGAATTTTGGTTACCACCGTCAAATGTTTTATGTCGCACATACCAATATTTACATGCCATTATGAAAGATATTGGAATGGAGTATCAAGATATTCATGCATGTCCTGATGATCATATTCTATATTATGGAGAACATGTGTCGAAATAATAATTCTCAGAATGCAAAATTAGTAGATATTGAACCGATCAAGTAACAAAAAAGGTGCCTCGCAAGGTTCTTCGTTATATTTCCATAATTCCACATTTGCAGCGATTGTTCAGGTGAAAAAACATAGCATAGTTTATGGATTACTATGCAAAGAACATAATTAAAGATGGTGTTCTTCGAATTCTTTTGGATGGATTTGCATTTAATAATATAGAGGAAATATGGCCACATTTTAAAGATGAATCTCATAATCTTAGGAATTCATTGGTAGTTGACGATGTCAATCCATTTGGAGAGCTCAGATCTACGTACTCAATGTGGCATTTTTTTGTTATCAACAATAATATTCCTCCATGGATTTCAATAAAGAGGGAGCACATAATGTTGGCAATGATTGTTCCAGGTATTTGTTTAGAATAAATGTTTTTAACACTGTAACATTTCATTTCTCTTGTTTGTTTCATAATTATGTCTTATATTTTTTTGTTTACTCATGTATGTTCAATTATGTCTAATAATTATGTTTGATATGTACCAAGTCAAAGATATGAGTGTATATGTCAAGTTTCAACCATATTATTGACAAGTTACAATAGTTATGGAAGGGCATCACTATGTATGATATCTCTAGACCAGTAGGTGTGCAAAGGGAATTTCAATTCCATGCAATGCTTGTATGGACAATTCACGATGCCCTAGGGATAACACATTTATGTGGTATGTTATAACGTTACACTGCACTTTAATAGTGTTTAATTTTATGAAGTTCATATAATGCATGTTTTTTATATAATCCCTTCATTAAACATACTTTGAATAATTGATATAAAATTTAATCCATCTCTTATAGGTCTTCAAACAAAGGGTAAATTTCCATGTATGGTTTGTGGTCCTAAGATGAAATCTTGTCATTCAAGAAGTTTAGGAAAGGAGGTGTTTGATGAGTATATGCACTTCCTCTCTAAGAACCATAGGTATCGAAGTACCGAGAAACATATTTTCAATGGGAAAGAAGAGACTAGATTAAAACCACAGAGACTGACACCTTGTCTATGGCAGTTGCAATATAATAGAAATCGTCAAGGTATGGATCAAATCATATATGTTCCATACGTGAAATGTTTGGAATATTTTATATTTTTATTGCATTTTATTCATTGTACTAATTGACAAGTATTTTTGTAATATCTTTAATTTATATGATTCACCTTGAAGGTCGTCATGAAGGCATTAATAATGGTGTGATTCCATGAGGAATGAAAGGTACCCATACAATTCAATAGGGTCTCCTACTATGAGTGCCTATAAATTGTTCATTTGTTTGATACAATGCACATCAAGAAGAATGTAACAGAAACGTTATGGCGAATCTTAGATGGAATGAGTGATAAAGAAAAAATTGTCAAGATTTTTAATGACATTAAGGAGGCCAATCATGCAATGCAAAGTGTGATTCATTCAAATAGTGATGCATATGACCAAAATATAAGTGCCCTTCCATGGTTATTAACAAAGAAGCAAAGCAAGGATGTAAAAGAGGTTATTGAAAAAATTAAATTTCCCACTGGATTTTCTTCAAACATAAAGCATATCCTGACAAAGAAAGGTGAATTAGGTGGGGTAAAAACTCATGACTGGCATACCTTGATCAAGGTAATTATTTTGGTGTATATATATCTATATTGCTAAAACATCTTGTCATCTAAAGAAATCTATGTAGAATATGTAAAGTATTGGAGGTTACAAATTTCTCCTATAATGTGTGAAATGAAAAAGTGTCTACCTCTGACATTTTTCAATGCACAAGAACACTACCTCGTACACCAATTTGAGGAGATTGAAAAGTGTGTACCTCTACACACAAGGTCAATGTGGATGGTTGAGAGGCACATGAAATCATTGAAGGATTTGGTTAGACAAAGAGCACATCATGAGGGTTCTATGGTAGAGGGATATATGGAATATCAAAACATGGTTTATATTACTCAATATCTTCCTAAAATAGTTGCAAGTATTAATGTGGATCACATTTGGGATGTCAACTCCGTCAAAAAATTTGAAGGGGAGCACCTATTAGGTAAAGGTAGAATGAGGAAAGTGGCATGTAAGTAGATGGTGGGGATTTATAATACATTTGACTTTTTTTTATGTATATCATACTTATTTAATTTTTATTCTTCCTACATAATCCACTATTATGAAGGTATACCATGGTAACTGATTATATGTGAATTGTTTTATTTTAATACAACTGGTCAAGAGTGGGATGCAATACATTTATCCATTGCAAACAATCTTGATTGGATGAAGGTATGGATTGAACGATCTATACAATCTAATAATGGCAGGTTGTCATGGTATGGTGTGGTTGCATTGGGAAAAGAAGTTGAACATAAGGGAGATACCAATCTTACACAAAGGGAAATTGATTTAACTTATGGTTTAAAAGATAAACAGGCAAGCATATTCATCCATACTATTTAGTTTTTTTTAATATTATATTGATGTATATGGCGTGTTTTTTTTCTTAATTTGCATAATTTCTAAGTATAAATATGTTTATCAATTGAAAATGCATTTTTATGTGTCTGGCATATTTCATTTGAAACACCACAAGGCTATGTGGTGAAATGGATGCAAATTTCACATCAAAAAGTTGGATGAAAAGATGAAAACTTTTTATAGTGGGATAATTGCAGTATTTCAGGTTACTAATGTTTCCTCTAGAAGTGACAGGCATCCAGAAGCCTCTGAAAAATTATACTATGGGTTTTTGGATGATATACTTGAGTGTGACTTTAAATCCTTCAAATTAGTTTTGTTCAATGTTAAATGGTATAGGCTATGAATAAATCAACGTGATCCTGATAGAAATGTTAATCAGCATGTTAACGGATTTACCATGGTTAATACAAGGAATGTTGAGCCAGGATCAGAGGCACCCTATGTTCTTCCAAGCCAATGCAAATAGGTATTTTACTCAGAGGTTCCAGGTAGAGGGGGTTAGTCATATGTTGCTATATATGATCCAAGAGGAAGGTCGGTGAAGTATAATGTAGCGGAAGAATATTGTATTGAAGAAGATGATGTAGAGGAGCAGTTAGTTCATGTTTCATACGAAGACATCGTATAAGTTCAAGGAGATGTTCTATACAATGTTCTAGATGAAGATGATATCAACAATGTGTTAGATGAAGAACTTGAAGAAGTCAAACCAAATGTAGGAGACAATTTTCCTGATGATGATATAGACGATGATATGAATGGAAATGATAACATTGATGATGATGTTGATATGGAAAATCCTTTCAACATCAATTCTGAACCAGATGATATAGATATTGAGTTGGATGAAGAATAAGATTAATGATATCGAAATGTTGAAATGTACAAGGTATGTATTTATATGTTTTTAGTTGATTTGTTCTCTTTCATTTACCTTAATTTTTTGTTTTCTTAGTTTCTATGCTTGAAATTATCTATCATTGTATTTTTCATCATCGTTATCATTGTATTGTGGCGAGGTTTCAATGAACATGTTCATCATTCCTATAGCATCTTCCTCAGAACTTTCCAGAAACAACGACTAGTGAAAGGAGCCAACATTGAATTTTTTCAAACTATGCTTCTCTAAGTCATGGACATGATATGAGGAGGAACTATAAATGTCTTAAGGCATAAAATACACTTTTAAGACTCTCAAATCATGCATAGGGTCTAAAACCACCACATAGACCCTATAAATGAAATATTTGGCCTATGTGTCATATTGGCACCATTACAAGGTTTTATGAACTATAGATGACTCTTAAGGTTTTGTACATGGTATATGGATAAAAACAATAGTATTCAAGGTCTTAAAGGATTACTTAAGAGCTCATCTACCATGAACAAGGTCTAAAACCAAGAGAATCTCACTCAGTTTTATACCATCATCTCCAATTTTAAATTTGGGTTGTCTAACAATTTTCAAGGTTGTCCATTAATTACCAATTAGTGGAAATTATGTTTTAATTTGCCCCCATGCCGAGTGACCTATTAATGGGGCCAATGTTGAAATTTTTTTAGTTTGTGCTTGTATGCATTGAAATTTGACATGGTTGTAGTAGATGCATGCATTGACGGTGTGAGAGAGTTTCAAGACTCAAATATGACTCACACAAAGAATTTGACAATTAAACGATAAAATTATAACCTAATTGTGAAGGAGATGAAATTATCCATCATCGCATTTTTCATCATTGTTATCATCATATTGCGATGAGGTTTCAATGAACATGTTCGTCATTCCTATAAAATCTTCATCAGAACTTTCCAGAAACAATGAACAGTGAAAGGGGCTAGCATAGAATTTTTTCAAACTATGCTTCTCCAATTCATGGACATGGTATGAGGAGGAACTATAAATGAATATGATCCATGTAAACCAAGGGATTTTTGTCATAGAAACTCATGACCTTGTGGAGTAAACTCATGACCATGTAGAAGTTGATTCCACCATGGTTGTCATCATCACTATCATGATAGTTTTCGTTGTGTCATTATCATCGCCATAGTCATCATGATCGTCATATTCATCGTCATTTTAATCACCATAATCAACATTGTCATCATTGTCATCATCATGATTGTCATCGTCGTCATCGTCATGGTCATCATCGTCGTCGTCGTTGTCATCGTCATGGTCATCATCATTGTCATCATCATCATTATTGTCATTGTCATTGTCATTGTCATCATCATCATTATTGTGATCATCATTGTCATCATTGTCATTTTCATCGTTGTCATCATCATCATCAACATCATCATCATCATTGTCATTATCGTTGTCATCATCACCATCATTTCCATTGTCATGATCATCATCATTGTAATTTTCATTTTTGTCGTATTCGTCATCATCATTGTCATTATCATCATTGTCATGATCATCATCATCATCATCAAATTCATCGTCATTTCCATCATCATCATAATCATCATCATCATTGTCATTATATACATGTCATTTAACTCTAGTTGGAGGCCTTCACTGACCCTCAGAGATGCCCCACATACATGGATATTCTCTTTCAACCAAAGGGTTTGGAGACATTTTATAACCGATCCTTTAATTCATTGACGATCCTTCTTGATTAGGATATTAATGGTGAATTTCTTCTCAGTACACTCTACATGACTTGGATGGATAGTTGACATTATAGAAATTTCTTATGTTATTTATCCTTGGCTTAATCCCATACTTTTTGTAGCTTCTATTATCATATGTCCTTCCATCCCCTCTCATCTTGAGGATCCTTTCTTACCAAAGTCCTCTCCTTTTCTTGTGCACCAAGGTTATGGACCCTAACTCCTGAACTTTACAAACCGCAATGTAACATCTAACCCATGCAACCCCTTATACATTTAACCATTATCACCCTTAACCTCATTTACCTTATAAATATACTACATACAACACCTAACCCTTATAACCATTATAACTCTAACCCATATATCCCCTATAACCATTAATATTTAACTCTCATACTCAATATAAATCCTAACCCCTATAACTTGTAATCCTATATCCCTATAACTATTAAACACCAAACCTTATAGCCCTTAAACTCTAAACCATATAACTACAAACCACTAACAATTATAATTCTAACCCATATACCCCCTATAACCATTATAATTAACTTTTATAATTAGTATAACTCCTAACCCATATAACTTGTAATCATAAATCCATATAACCTATATAACCATTAAACACCAAACCTTCTATCCCTTAAACTCTGAACCATATAACTACTAACATAATCATTTTGAAATCTTATATGTAACTAATATAACCCCTCACCTTTAAAAATATTAATATGAATCTTAATAAATATACCCCATGACCCATAGTAACTCCAAAACTATCACATATATCATTTACTATATCCCTCTAATAACCATTATAACCCCTTACTCTTACTCTATTAAACCTCTATTATAACCCTTCTCTTCTAAAAATAGTAACCTCAATCAGTATCACACCTAACCCCATAATCCCTAATTGTTATATCCATCTCCACCCTAACCACTAAAGTCCTAACAACTATAGCCTCTAATCTCTATAAACCCTAACCCCCATCCACTAACTCATATAACCCATAACCCTTATAAACTCTAAGAATTTCCCTTGATAATTATTATGTGTGAACCCCTATAACCATAATTACTCCATTTTTCACCTTAACTAACACTATAACCACTATAACCTCAATTATCCCCATAACTCGTTATCATTATAAAGCTTATAATATGTAACCCCTAACCCCAAGACAATCTAATTTTAACCCTTATAATTTGTAACAACTACCACTTGTGCCTATATGTTGGTGCAGGCCATTTTGGGGAACAGTGCAGCAATCAAGGAAGACAGTTAGAAAAGAGACCAGAAAAGGAGCATGCGCCAGATAACAGGGAAAAGTAGCATGAGGAAGTAGGAAAGTCAAATGAATAAGGACGCAAATCAACCGTGTGCAGGAAGTTAGAAAGTGGACAAACCTAACTCACTTAGGGTTAGTGGGTTAGGGTTTTGGTCATTGTTGTAACAGGTTTTAAATCATTTTTGTAGTATAAATATGTATTGTAAGATCTGAGGAGATCTAGTGGACAGATGGAGTGATTAAAGTGTGAAAGAGTTAGTACTTGAGCTATCAAGTTGTGGAGCTAGTTTTGGAGATGAATCTATTTTTGGAGAGTAAGATATAAATTGTAACTGAGGGTAAGGTCACAAGTTGTGGAGCTTGGTGCAATCTTGTCAGCCTCACTATTAGCAATATCTTCAGCTATATTCAGATGTAATGCACACAACACTATGACTTCGGATGAAGAATAATAAAAGGGAAATGAATGCCAGATCTTTGTGGGCGTAGCCCGGGGGGGTGAACCACGGTAAAACTTGTGTCTTTATGTGGATTGTTTGCTTTATTTCTTGTTAGTTATGTGTTATGAGAAAAATATCTCTATGGCATGGGGTAAACCACAATAGTCAGAATTGACTACAGAAATAAACTATAATCTCAAGTATGCTATATAAGAAAATATGCTAACAAGACAAGATAAAGTTCCTACCTCATCCAGACATTCAATGAAGTCCACCATTGAGCACTTGACTCAAATAAATATACCTACAACTTGTCCTCAACAACCAAGAAATGCAAGAATATGGTGATAATATATAAATTTAACACATTCAATAGCATAATCCATCAATATTCATAACAAATATGCCCATGGAATAACAATTCAAATATTTGCAAGACATTAATTGAATGAGAAAAGAGTATTTCTATTAAAATGTAATCAGCAAAAGTGAATGAATTACAAACTTTCGTGTCAGCATGGTTCGGAACTGAGAAACTAAGTCCCTTCTAGCTGGGCCTCCACCACTTCAATCCTCTACCAAAGGCAAGCTCATATAAGAGAGATAATGAATTTCTCAATCAAGTAGGGAAGAGCTTGGGGGATGAACAATGTATTCAGACTTAAAAGGATAAAGGGATGTAGACTCAATATGAAGTGAATAATTTCTCCAGAGTAACTTTGCTCTCAAATTTGAATTCTTCTCCTCTTTTCCACAGCTTGGATAGGGCCCATTTATAGCCTTCAAATGGAACTGAAGGGGCGATTCGGAACATTTCCAGTATATGGATGGTCAAGGATCATGGATCTCGTGACGTGACATGGAAACCCGACACCATTTTTTAATTTGGGCACAAAACCCGATGTACACGGGTTGTAATGGTGAAACCTTCATATGTGCATGTTGTATAACTGTTAGGGTGTGTATATGTGGAAAAATATTATTTTTATCTCTGGGAACTGCAAAAAGGGACTTCAAGTCTACATAGGGAAATGGAAAAAGGCCTTCTAAGAAAATTTGCATAGGGTGAGGAAAATATTGCTATAACAAATGCCCCATAATGTGTGAGGTTAGAGGTGTATTTGTGATGATCGAAATACATTATAATACCCAGAAGTGGAGTAATGGAGACCCATCTAGACAAACTAGTTTCTCATGATAATATTACAATCTGTACCAACTTTGCGCACATGGCTGCCAATTTGAATTACACTCAGATCCATGTGAAAATATACCAAACAGTTGTTCATGGCCATGAATAGGAAATACAAAGGTGGCTACATGCCAAAGGATATCATAGTCACGAACAAGGCCTAGTAAAACCAGTCTCAAAATCAATCTGAAGATATTTGTATATGATGGAGTACAATCTTATCTCCCATGGTCACTGAAGTCACATAGGTACTAGTCCAATGAAAGATAGCAACAACTCAAGAAAGTTGTGACTATGAACTGATGTCTTCAATTCTTCTACATGATCCACCAAAGGTGTAATTCTACATTGTGTGAATAAAGGATTTGAGCTTGAACACAATTAGGCTTTGTTTGATTATTGGTCATTAAGGTATACCGTTAACAAACGTGAGACAACCTACCGATAATGAAAGTAGGTATCAAGGCACCGAGTACATTCTTACAAGTGTGAATAAAGGAGTTGAGTTCGAACACTTGAAGAATTCATTTTTCAGGAGACATTGATGTATTTCCAATTGTCGATGGTGAGAGCACCTGCCATTGATGAATGCAAGCCTCAAGGTACTCATAGCACTCTAGGTCTCATTTCTAGAATAGATAGGATAAATTCGATGGAAGGAGACCTGCTGAAAGGAGAGAATTGAGGCATCTCTCATCATTCAGCATGAGGTACAAAGAAGGAGCTTGATGATTTGGAGGAAACCAAACAAAGAACATGTTCATAAACCAACGACCCTGTGCGTCTTTTGTGTGTGCCAAATGCAAGCGGGACACGAAAAAAACCCTCTGAATAGTAGCCAATAAGGAAAAATGTTGACAAAGGTGAGGAAACCACCAATGAGGATAATGGAATCCAAGACACTGCATGAATCCCAATGTGTGAATAGATTTTTTTTCGTCGAACACAAGGGAAACCCCCCAGTCAGCGACCAATGATGAAATGTCGATTGTTGGGTTCAAGGTTACCTACCAATGATGAAAGTAGGATCAGGGTGAACGATAGGACAACAGCTTCATGTAACTATGAGACACACTGAGGGTGTGGCCGACATGCAAAGTCAAGAGTTCTGAGGAATGGCCAACACAGGTTGATAGACATCCTTTAAACAAGAGCATGAAACATATGGAAGAATCTAGCAGCATATACTCAATGATGAAACTTTTGTGATTCAAGAGGCACCAATCAAAATATCCATAGGGATTGGAAGAGTAACCAGTCAGGGGAGTAAACTCTAAGTAATGAGCTCAGCTTCTTAAGGTCATGATAAACCCAAAATTTTGATGACAAGTGGACTCAAAAATTTGTGCTCTGTTCAAAGGCGGCACGATTGCTACCAATATAAGATAATATTATTTTCCCGCCCATCTTTTTTTGTTTTTTCATAGTCAAATTAATATTATGATACAGAGGAGGAAATGAGTGTCACAAGTAAGCAACTAGTTCCAACAGTGGAACATACCTATGCTCAATGCAAGGAGGTGCATGCAAGATATGGACACTCGGGGTAATGTTTCCTCTTGGGTATAGGGTGTCAAGCTGCAAAGGATATAAACAAGGCTCTACTGGTTGATGATGAAAACTACTAAGGTGATAGGATTATAATGCAAAAATGAGAACCAACAATAGGCTCAGTACTACAAGCGATAGAATGAGATGCAATTACAACTTAACGCCAAAAAATGTCCTTTTTCGTGAATTTAGTCTACTTGGCTTCAAAAAGGGGTAAAATTACACCAAATAGACATCCTTTCAAATCCAATTTACGAGTGTGAAAGAGACAATTTCACTCAGCAATCTTTTCTCTTTTTGAGAGAGTAAAAAAAGAGCTTAAATCAGACTCGTAGGATGTTGTTCTAAGAAACATATAATGGGGGAGGCCAAGGCTCCCATGCAGGACTTCTATCGAAAGTCAAAAACTCACAGATAGCTGACACAAGCTTGGGAAAACCCAAATCTTTCTAAGTCGAGGAGGATAAAATAATTGCAGAGGTTACCTTATCTACAATATATCGAAGAATGCCCCTTATCTAGAAGGGTGTAGAAGAAGGAAGTCAAGGATATACAAGATAATTCCAATCAAAGGAAACCACCCTAGGACTTGGAGGGAGCGTTCTCGAAGAGAGTAGAATGTTCATGTTTTCAAAAGGTACAGGACTAGAAATGCTAAGGACATGGTCGAAGGACACATCACCCTCCAAAAGAAGAGTGGGATTGACCAAATATTGCATCAGCAATGTCACTTCCTTAGGCTTGTCACTTTCCAAGAGAAGAGTGGTATCGGCCGAAGATTGCATCGACATGACCATTGGTTGAACATGATGCGAGACAACAAGATCAAGAAACGCATCACCCCCAAAAAGAAAAGTGGTGTCAACCAAATATTGCATCAGCATGACCGTTGTATCAACCAAAGATGACTTAGAACCCGAAGGGCCCCCAGGAAAGGACCATGCTTCTTGTACCACAACAGTAGCACGGCACAAACAAGTAAGGTGATCTCATTTGCAAATCCTACAAAGGAATTTGGGCTTACATCTTATACATCTAGGCTTCTCAATCATATGAATGCCCCCAACATGACTTGCAGTGGCTGGTGACATGCTCCTAGCATGACTTGCAGAGGCTATTAGAAAATCTCCAACATTACTTGCAGAGGTTGGTGATTAATTCCCAACATGACTAGCAAAGGTTGGGGACAAACCTTGAACATGACTAGCAGAGGTTGATGATGAACCCCCAACATGACTAGCATAGGTTGGTGATGTAGGTGCAGTGTGACTAGCAGTGACTAGATTTGTGGCCCCAACATGACTTGCAGCGGCTGGTTGTTGGTCTTCAACATGACTTACAGAGGTTGTTGACCAATCTCCAACATGACTAGCAAAGGTTGGTTATATAATGCCAGTATGACTTGCAGTGACTGGACTGGGGGTGGTTGGTTGCGACATTTGAGACCAAGGTTCCAAGAAAGACTTGTTTTGAGAAATTACAGGCTAGGAAGGGTTCTGGTATACACCATGGCCCTGTCCGAAAGGATAGTATCCTCCTCCATACCGATGCATAAAGGGGTGTAAGGGAATCGAAACCGAGGAAGTCGCTTGCGAAGAGAAAGCAACATGACAAGGGTTAATCATGTGAGGATAAATTTTGCCCCCATACGAAGGAACTTTGTGAAGGGGGTTTCCCATACTATAAAAATGACTCCCCCAGATGAAACACCATAGGACAAATGGAGGTCCGCCATGGAAAAATCATTTTTAGGAACCGGCATATCTAAAGAAGGATAGATGGACGGAGTGTAATAAGTAGAATGACCGCCCATTTGAGCACTTTCTCCTGGAAAAGTGAAGCTAGGATAGGATCCATAGGAAGGAATATTCCAACCTCCCACCGTAAGAGTTGGTTGAGGGATATGACTCCCACCAAATGAAAAGGGAGAATAAGGAGGCAGCATGCCCCCAGACCCAAAACTAGGATTCACATAAGAAGATGAGACAGAGGATGGAAAGTGCGAAGACATGTCTGGCATACCATGAGAAAAATTATTAGAGGCCCAAGGTATTGGTTGAGTATCATGATTCGGTGTACCACTTAGAAATACAAAAGGATTCGTCCCCATGGAATGAGCAAATACCATGGGTTGGGTATTGCTAACTGAGGGAGTTATGGGGACTCCACTAACCATAGCAATGAAAACTCACAACACAATAAAAAATACTAATGCCAACTAATAATCAAATATCACACCAAAATAAACAAAAAAGGCCAATATACACACAAACAGGATAAAGTGATTGAAAGGGCCCTCCCTCCCTAAAGTAGGTATGCCTCGCCCAAGAGGGGCATGAGATTCCCTGCAAAATATCGAGGGTATCAGAATCAGTTATAAGGGCCCTCGTGGGCTTAACAACCAGTCGGTCAGATCCCCCCGGAGAGGTAATCCTCCATAAATTTTGTGTGTTGTTCGACCCTAATTTGACCCAGGGTACCTACAAAATAACCCCTGCAAGTAACCTATGCAGTATCTATGTAAAGCAACTAAGCAACCACGATATAACTGATGCGTAGGTGAATAATCGTAAGTCAGTTCTACCGTATGGGCAGGGTAGAAAATCCCGAAACCTTGAAATAACCACCTCTCACAGAGGTAAAGGTACTAGCAAGATCCCCATATACAAATAGATCCCCAGAAATATATCTGACGCTAAGAAGGTATTGGGGGGATATCCCCTCAACCAACTTCATGCGACCTCGTGCTTAACTCTAGTGTAATTGGAGCCTCCTAACCTCGCCAATTATACAATGGATTTCACCACTCCCTTAGTCAGACACATATGTTGACTTAATAGCCTTGGAGAAGTTTATTCACAAAATCCTATTCCAAGGCTCTAAATCCTAAATTAGTTTGTGCACCCTAGAAAATAAAATCATTTCTAATCAATTTTAAATTATCAGTGTTTCTTTTAGTGGCCTTGCTTACTAAAAAAGGTGTGGTAGTGAAACTGATGATGTTATGACTTAGCAAGAAAAATGAAAGAATATGAACAAAATGTAGAGTCCTAACTTCAATTCCTAATAAATGATAAGCTTTTCAAAATCAAATTTTCAATTTAATTCTGCAATTCAAAATAAAATGCAAGCTTTCCATACATGTACTAAGATCAAAGATAAGAAACCAAAAGATCAAATGCCAACAATGCAAAATGCTTAATATTTTTGTATTTTTAATACAAAATAATGAAAATGAAAGGACTGAACAGCAGCATGATATAAACACTTTATTGAATGCAATCAAAGACAAACCAAGTAGGATATCAAGAAGCAAAAACCCATCCCAAGATGCAAGGAAAATCAATGAAAAGGATGATGAGAAAGGCACTGCCCGAAAATTCAACCAAAGAAAGGTTTCTTATCATTTTCCAGGCACTTAACAGTGATAACAGAGACCTAAGAAGACTCAGCAACCATCAAAACTTACCCAACAAGAATCAAACTCAACAACCAAGCACACAAGAATGATGTATGCGGTTGTTCAGGAGAAAACTGTGTAAATACGTTTGTTGAAGAAGGACAGCACGCATATGTACGCAACTGTCAGGTAAAAAACCATGTATATGTATTAAAACACTGCCAGGTCAAGGATAAGGCTAAGAAATTCATACTCAAAATGAATAGAGGCTATCAAGCAATTAGACGACAAGAAACTCAATATAAATGAGAGCAATCAAAGGAGAAAAACACTCTAAAACCCAAAAGGAATATTATTTCCCTAGTATGGTCGTCAATTCTATTACGAGGAAAATCTCTCTATGGAATGGGGTAAACCACAACAGAGGGAAATGAATGCAGAAATCAACTCTAATCTCAAGAATGTTATATAACTAAATATGCTAATGAGATAAGATAAAGAGCCTACCTTGTCCAAACGTTCGATGAAGTCCACCATTGAGCACTTGACTCAAAGCAATATACCTGCAACTTGTCCTCAACAACTAAGAAACGCAAGCATATGGTGATAATATATAAAGTCATCACATTCAATAGAACAATTCATCAATATTCATAACAAAGTTCATTGGTATCTGTGCAAAACAATTTAACTATAAAAAATGGTTTAATAAGATATTCATACGATCAGTTAACTATTGTAAAAGAATCATTTATAAAAACAATTATTGGTTTAAAGGGATGACCACATAATGGATACCCTTCCATAACCGGCCGCCTTAATTATGACATAGAAATTTCCTAAATCACAGAAACTCTACCAGCACTAATCACTAAATAAATAAAATCTCTACGTGATTATTGGGATCTCTGTGTTCTTATAATAAAATATCCTTGTAAATAAAAAAAATATATTAAAATCTTGGCTTAGATAAACCCAGGAATCTCGGAATAAACGCAGGAACATTAAGGATAAAACACATAGGTAGTTAAGAATAAAATGCAGAGATAAATCTGCCCAAGAGGAAGAAGGGAGACGCAGGGTGTCCTAATTACCAAAACGTAGAGGAACTCAGGTAAAGCGCAAAGGTTTGGGGTTTCGTCATCAGGAAATTCTCCTTAAGTCATCCACGATGTGACACCATACACCACAGTCACCGAGGAACAATTGAAAATGCATGTACACAAGCGCTAGAGCATCAAGCGCCAAGGATGGAGAGCTCGTGGGAAACATATATGCACTACACGTCAAGCACACTGAGTCGTTGGCTACAAATAGAATGAATAGTGTCGGTGTGAGGTATGGGCTTATCCAAAATCACTAGCAAGGGCCAACTACAATCAAAATTTCCTCTAGATATACGATTCTTAAGGAGCAGAAGGAAGACTGAAAAGAAACAAACCTTGAAGGAAAAATTAAATATGAAAAAAAAATGAAATGGGTTGATTGTAGTTTTAATCGCAGCTATCATCAAAGCACTCATTAAAAAAACAATATATCCGCTATCTAAAATATCTAAGGCAACAAATATTCTAAAATCCAGAACGTTAATTCAAGGGAGAGCACCACTGCCATTAAGGATCAGTTACAACGTAGCAATGACGACAGTGGAAAGACGCACAGGTGTAAGATTCGGCCCATAAATTCAAAATTCGCCTTAATTTACGCCAGGAAAAAGGTGGGAAGCAGTTCTCACTCTGGCCACGAAAAGATCAGACAACTCCAGAAGGAAAAACAAAATATATTCCATCAAAATTGCATTAAAATATTTTAAAGGAATCGCAGGCAAGGATGGGATACGGTGCCCAACGATTTTAAGAGAGATATCAATGAAAAATTTTCAACGCATCTAACAATAGATGATCAAACAAGGAATTCATATAAACGAACATTTTTCATTAAACAATAAGGGAATATTGAAACTAATTCACTGCCACAATTTTAATTCTAAGCTGGAAATAAAATTATTTGAATTACATTTCACCATTGTTGTCCAAAATCAACTTCAACCTTCACCGTTAGATATTCATGTACAGAAATTAAACCAACTTTTTTCTTTTATTTTTTTTTACAAAATAATCGCGCTTGCGTACCTGTAACCAACGGTGAATAACCAGAAGTCGATATCCCGCACTTGTGCTTCGTCCGAATCATTCTCGCGCTTCATCCAAGTACTGTTTTCCAACCGCTGAGACCACACCGGTACCTCCAAGCTAATGCTAGGGGTACTTCTTCCCCCTAATCCCCCTGAGCCGCAAAGGGTCCATGCACACAATACCATAGAATGCTAGCGCCCAACTCGCCTCACAAGGTCGAGCTACCACTCGTTACCCGAGCTGGGTATCCCAACTCCCACAAGAGAAAATTCAGTCAAGATAAAATTCTCGCAGTGTAACCTTACGCAAACCAGACATGATCCATACTCCTCCTCTGCCATCCTTTTTATAGATTTTTCAAGTGATTAGTTTACCAAACCCTCATTAGATTCATTTTTCATTTATTTCATTAGGAAAAACCTCCCCCGTACACATGTCGCCCGATCCCCTAGTTGCACCAGAAAATCAATTTATTAATTAATTAAATTTGCCTATTTCTCTCACCCACCTAAAAGCGTTCCTAAAAATGCTCCTCGGTGTCCCATTATTCCCTTACAATTCTTAAATGAATTACACCTTACTTAAATCCTAGTTGATTTCATAAACAAAAAGTTCCAAAGGCTAGATTCCTTACTAAGTTAGGCATTCCCCTATTTCTTTAAGTTTCCCCTTCTTTAAGTTTCCCCCTTTTCTTTAAGTTTCCCCCTTTTTAACTAAGTTCAGAATTATCAAGTTTAGACAAACAACCATTTACCCCCTTTTTATAATTAAATATTCGTTAAAAAAATTACTTTAATTAATAAAGCTTGAATTTTCTTTACCCCTTCTTGTTATATGACTAATTAGTTCTTTTTTTTGTTCAGAGGTTCTACTTAGACCTAGGTTTTAAATTCACTAGGCTTGGCGATAGTTCTTAAGGGAAAATTTGTTATTAAACTTTACTTATCACATCATTCATTTTAAGGCCGACCGGGTCTTAAGGAGGCACAGTTTTCTAGGAACTAGGTTTATTAACTTACCATAGTTAAAATCATGATGTGCCCTTCAATACGCACTACGTGCTCCAAGAGTGTCACTCGCCTCTTTCTGTTTTATTCGCGCGACATGCCCTTTAAGATGCATTACATGCTCCAAGGGTGCCACTTGCCTCTTGACTGAATTTGGTAGATGTCAAACCCCTGGATTCAATACTTCGTCAGGTGATCTTGTGGGAGACTAAGGGCCTCTAAGGAATAAGTACCCTTCCTTATTGTGTGCCCCTTAGAATCATCATGAGCGACTGTCACAGTCTACCCTCACAGCATCGTGGGTCTTCTCGAACTAGGTAATCATTAACCTACAGTTCGAGCCACAGCGGGAGTGCTAGTAGATTGTGGCAGGGTTGTTGCCACACCTCTCCCTCTATGTCTCTGGTTGTCATGCATGACCCCTTTACTCCAAATGTGAGTTTGGTCAGCAAGCTATCGTCATCCTGCATCCAACAATGAAACATATCAGCGATAACAATAAACATCATAATATATAATCATATGTACATATGTCACATCAATAACATTCAAACCCTAACAGCCCACTCCCTGACTCGATCTGGAGTCCAAGGAGTTTCATCGATGCCTCAACATCCTCTAATGTCCAGAGTCCTGCACACTCAGGAGAACCCAGTCAATAGCACCTGTCGATGTAAATACACCAAAAATAACATATCATCAAATCCACAATATCTCATAATCATAATAAAAACAACCAATAGTATAATGACCCGGATCACTTGCACGCAAGTGTCCTCAAATAATAAGTCCTCTCAGTGTGCGCAAGAGTAGGATCTTACATACACCACCTCTTGTTTTAAAATTCATCGCGAATTTTCACCGTATGTAAGTGCCGAAATAAAGTGTATCACGGTATCATATGTCTAGCTATCAAACAAAAATGGAAACTATTGATGCATATCATATGCGTCCTCCCAGGTCGTTGAGTGTGGACTAGAGTTGTCCCACTGGACCTTGACCTGATCTATTGTTTGACGTCGTAGTTGTCGAATACGATGGTCTAGAATGTGGATTGGCTCCACTGTGAGCACACCCTCATTCGATACCTTCATGGAACTCATGGCAATAACATGTGTAGGATCACTAACATAATGTCTTAAAACAGATACATGAAAAACATCGTGCATACGCCTCAAAGAATTAGGCAAGGCCAGTCGATAGGCCACAGGACCCTTATTTTCCACAATATCAAAGGGTCCCACGAACCTAGGAGAGAATTTAGCACCCTTTCCAAACTTGATGGAACTCTTATGTGGCTTCACCCGCAAGAAGACTCGATCGCCAACTTCATAACTATGGTCGACACGATGCGCATCGGCATAACTCTTCTGTCGATCCTGCACTTCCTTGATCCTTTGTCTTATTGTTTGCATTTGATCTTCCATTTCTTGAATCTCCTCTGGACCCACCAGGACCATATCCTCTAGCCGATCCCATCTCAAAGGCGTCTGACACGGTCGCCCGTAAATAAACTCGAAGGGCCCCATCTTAATGGTGCTTTGATAATTGTTGTTATACGTGAATTCTACCAGTGGAAATAATTCTTCCCAGAGCTTCTATTGGTCTATCACATACATACACAACATATCCTCCAATATTTGGTTTGTTCGTTTGGTCTGTCCGTCTGTCTCCGAGTGATACGTGGTACTAAAGTTAAGTTGGCTTCCCAAGGCCTCTTGGAAACTAGTCCAAAATCGTCATGTAAACATCAATCCTCTATCGGATATAATCCTCTTAGGCATGCCATGCAGCCTCACAATATCACTAATGAAAACTCTATCTATGTCAGGTGCCTGATACGTCATGCGCACCGAAAAAAAATGACCATTCTTCGTCAGAGTGTCGACTACCACAAAAATCGAGTCATGTCTCCTTGTCATTAGTGGAAATCCAACAATGAAATCCATCAAAATGACCTCCCATTTTGATTCTGGAATAGCGTGTGGTTGTAGTAATCCTTTCGGATGTCTATGTTCAACCTTCACCTGCTGACATTCTAGACATCTTGCAACGTAGTTGACTATGTCTGCCTTCATTCTCTTCCAGAATAATAAGGGTTTAAGGTCTTCCCTCATCTTTGTGACTCCTGGATGAGCCATGTACACTTCTCTATGAGCCTCATTTAGGATCAAAATCCTCAACTCGTCGTTCAGCGATACATAAATTCGATTTTTAAATATCAATAATATGTCGTTGTCCACCGTAAATCCCTCAAATTTTGGTACCATCATTGTGTTTTGTCCGATAAAATACTTGACCTATTTGTACCAATCATTGTCGTGCTTTAAAGTTAGAATCTTTTCACATAGATTCGTCTAAAGAGGCATCACCAAAAATATGTTTGGTCTCTTTCTCAACGCATCAGCCACTCTGTTTAATGTTCCTTTTATGTAAGAAATCTCGAAATCGTACTCGCTAAGAAATTACGACCAACGTCGTTGTCGTGCGTTCAAGTCGCTTTGCATAAAGATGTATTGTATACCACAGTGGTCCATTTTTAGTTCAAATTTTCGTCCAATAAGGTAGTGTCTCCAAACTCTCAAGGCATAAACAATGGATAACAACTCCAAATTGTGCATCTCATAGTTCTCCTCATGCCTTCTCAACTTTCTCGAGATGTAAGTGATCACTCGATCATCTTGCATCAAGACTTTTCCTAAGCCTTCCTTGGATGCGTCAGTGCATACCAAGAATTCCACGTCCATGTCATGGACCTTTAGTATTGGTGCTATCATCAGCAATTCCTTGAGCATCTGAAATTCCTCCGCGCATTTCTCAGTTCAAACAAACTTCTTGTTCTTCTTCTTCAATTTTGTGATCGGATTTGCTATCTTTGAAAAACCCCTAATGAACCATCGATAGTACACTACTAAAACCATGAAGCTACACACTTCTGGGACATTCATCTACGTAGGCCATTCCATAATAGCCTCAACCTTTTTTGGATCCACAGCAATACCTTCGTCAGATGTGACATGCCCTAAGTAATGAATCTTTGATTGATAAAACGAGCATTTCGACATCTTCCCAAACAATTTGTTCTCTCATAGACACTATAGTACCATGCGCAAGTGCTCGTCATGCTCCTCCATTGTTCGAGAGTAAATCAAAATATTGTCAATGAATACTTGGACGAACTTGTCTAAGTATTCGTGGAACACCCCATTCATCAAACTCATAAATACCCCTGGGGCGTTCATCAATCCAAATGGTAAAACAGTAAACTCATAATGTCCAAACCTCATCTTAAAGGTGGTCCTAGGGATGTCATCCTCCTTAATCCGTAACTGGTGATACCTTGATCTCAAGTCGATCTTTGAAAACACCGTCGCACCTTTCATCTGATCAAACTGATCATCAATCCTTGGCAACGGATACTGATTCTTGATCATTGCCTTGTTCAAATGATGGTATTCAATGCAGAATCTCCACAACCCATCCTTCTTGAGTATGAATATAACAGGCGCACCCCACGGTGACACACTTGGACGTATAAGTCCTAGGTCCAGCAACTTCTTCAGTTGTATTTTCAACTCTTGTAACTCCAGGGTCGACATCTGATAAGGCATTCTTGCTATCATTTTAGTTCCTGTTTTTAGGTCGATGGTAAATTCCAATTCCCTCTCTAACAGCATCCCAGGTAAATCCTCAAAGAATACGTCCGCAAACTCTCATACCACCGGAAGGTTTTCTAGACCTTTCACTACTCCCCTCTCGTTTAACGCAAGAATCGCATAAATGTTACATCCCTTGCACATGATCTTCCATAGCTGCAAGGAAGATATGAACCTTAGGGAGACTCCCTAGTTCCGACCTATAATCACGTGTCTTTGTCCCTTGTCATCGACCAAGCTCAATCATTTCGTCTTACAGTTGAGTATCGCCTCATGTGATTCCAACCAGTCCATACCGATCATGATGTCATAATACCCTAATATCGTGACATACAGGTTGGACCTTGTGACAAAATCTCCCAGGTTAAGGCTATAGCCTGTAACCTTCCCTCCAACCTTTTGTTTGGCTCTCAAAGCCATTTCTACAAGCTAAACTCGTCTTGTTTAATTACCTTTACCTTAATTATTTTTAGCACTGCACCAGAAATTAAACTCTTTGTAGCACCTAGATCTGTCAAAATACTAAGGGTCTAGTCAGTGACGGTACCTGACGTCTCGAGCACAGTCGACTGGTGCTCTGCCCGACGGTTATTCACCGCTACATGAATCCGATGGGCCTTGCCCAAATATCCCACGGTAGTGGGTCCGGCTGATCTAGATGCTCTGGTCCTCTCCACTGGGTAGTAACACTGGTAATGTGGCTCTCCACATGTCCATCACCCTTTCTTCGGTCCAGTACTTTGGGTACCCAGAGTAGAAGTTGACGGGCCACTTACTTGGAACCCTGGTTTGTTCTGTTGAATAGGACTAAATTGTTGTTGCTTTGGTCGACGTTGCTACTAGTGTTGTGGTCCTCTCTAAGGAGTCCATTGTTGAAGCGTCTATCGTCATGGTGTAGTGTATGTGGATCCTCTCTGAGTGCCTTGAAATCCTAGTGAATGTATAGCTAGTGTCTGATGTTGCAACGCACCAAATGACACCTCTTTCGCTGGTCTCACTGGGGTCCTGCTCTGACCCCCACCGATAAGTTCCTCCTCTACTATGAGGGCCTTATGGATAGCATCATGCAAGGTTTGAGGCATCAGAATCCTAACCTTTGCATGAATGCTGACATTAAGGGAAAACATGAACTCGTTGACCTTAAGTTTCTCGGTATTTAGGTGCGAAGCATACCGAAGAAACTCCATAAAATGAGCCTCGTACTCGGGCACCGTACGACCACCCTATTGCAAGGCATTGAACTCGTTGAGCTGACACTCAATGAATTCCTTAGATAGATACCTCTCCCGAAACCATTCCTCGAACAGTTCCCATGACACGTCTTTGACGACCATGCTCAATTGCGGGAGGAGCGTCTTCCACCATAGAAGAGCGCTCCCCTTCAGTTGAAATATCCCCATGCAGACCTTCATGTTGGAGGTATAGTCATGAAGTGCAAAGCACATCGCCATATTCTCCAACCATGCCTCGGTGGCTGCGTCATCTGGGGCACCAAATAACTCGAGAAATTTGACCTTCTCGAGTTCGTGTTGAATGCTACTAGTACCGACCGGACCGTGCGGTGGACCCTCAGGAGATTTCAACACCCTGGCCTCATCTCTATCCAAATGGTTTATCAGTGCCTCAGACATCCTCTAAAAGGACCTCATGAGCCCAACCACATCACCCACAGTTATATGTTCCTTCCCGACAAACTGTTCGTCTCCCTGGGGGTTAGACCCCTCAGGCGTGGATGTTATTGGGGACGTCACACCTCCTCCCCTAGCACCCCATCGTCTGCCTCTGCAGCATCCTCTGACCATGATTACCTGCACGAATAAAAATCAATTTAATTAGCAACATTTTATAATCAAGTATCTAATCAATGGAAGTCGTAGTGATCCCAGTTGCGGGTCGAACCAACTCTGATACCATATGTAACGACCCCTTAGTTACGACAACATGTGAAGCATAACAAGTGCAAAAAAAAAAAATGTATGAAAGTCATAACAACAATACATTCAAACATCACAACACGATGATGAACACAATGCACACAATCCAGGCAATAGACAACATAATGACCCAGCATACTAGCACATCATGCAGCTGGATGCAACATACGAAAATCAATTAGACAATATAAAACAAATACCTGCTCATCCGACCGTAAAAGGCTAGGACCTCCAGGACACATAAGCAACACTCAAGCCCAGATTCCCATCGATTTTAACCATTTAAGGTCTCAAGGCTGGCGACTGTTCTAAGGAACAAGGAGGTGTCTACATCCTACCCGACACACGCAATATCACACCTACTAAGCTAAAAGACAACATCAATCAAGCCAACCACAACAGCTTCGACGACCAGTATCTAGAACCTTCCCGGTGAGCGAGAGACAATCACAATAAAGTTACAAACCAGTACAACCTTACTTATAAAACAACATCATCCATAGCGGGAGGCGCATGATCCAAAGTCAGGTTTCATATGTGCTTTTCGATCAATGCGCGCAATGACCCAACCATAAGGTATCACGTCGCCACCTTGCGACAAAGGTGCTAGGGACCCACGCGCAAACAAATAATTCTAAACCTCCTACCAAACATAAAATCGAACGCGCCTAAAATCCACTGGCACTAACATGCATTATTATTGAAGATGATGTTGAAGTTGTAAATGAAAAGAGAAGGTGTTAAAGTGAAGAACTTGTAGTTTGTAAAAACATAGTCTAACTTCTATATGATTTTTCTTAATTCATTAAAATTTCTTCACATTAAAACAAGGTTTTAGTAAATACCGATACATCTTACTAAACTAATATCGAATTGAAGAGTTCTATATATGGAAAGAAAAAGAACTATAACAAAACATAATTTCTTGAAAATTGAAGGACAATGTTCTAAATTTCAAGAGGAAAGAGGATGTGTTAAAAATGAAGACATTTATAGTTTGCAAAACTATAGCCCAACATTTTTATAACACTTTTAATTAAAGAAATTGTTGAGTTAGACATCCAATATTTATAAACATTGAGGACATATCACCTTTATATCAAATAGGAAATACCAAATTAGGATAGATGTGAATAATCAAGTATAACACCAAATGTAGAGTTGGTTTATAAAATCATTAACCACATTATGCAAAGAAAACAAATTGGTGTTATCAACTTAAATAAAGTCTTATAATTACTGTTTCTTTTTTTAAAGGTGCTCATATACATATTACTGAGCTAATATCAATTTTGAAGAAATCGAGATATGGAATAGAACACAATTAATAAAAAGGAAAAAATTTGAAGAAATCGAGCTATGGAATAGAAAACCATATTTGATCGCCATACAATAATTTACATAAAACTAAAAATCAACCTGCGTACTTGGAGACATAAATGCAGGCATAATCGCCAAATTTGACCGAAATAAGTTGTACATCAAGGAAACAGCCTCAGTGGGGTGAGTGTGGTTGGGAGCCTTATGAGTAACATGGTGAAGTGTGACTTTATTATTTTATACACGCGATCTAGGAAAAACGCCACCGCTGGTAATCATTGAAATTAAAGTCTGCTAAACTACATTGCCATTTATTAATACCATACACATTTGCTGGTATCTGTGCAAAACAATTTAACTATAAAAATTGGTTTAACAAGATATTCATATGATCAGTTAACTGTTGTAAAAGAATAATTTATAAAAACAATTATTGGTTTAAAGGGATGACCACATAATGGATACCCTGCCACAACCAGCCGCCATAATTATGACAGAGAAATTTCCTAAATCACAGAAACTATGCCAGCACTAATCACTAAATAAATAAAATCCCTATGTAATTATTGGGATCTCTGTGCTCTTATAATAAAATATCTTTGTACATAAAAAAAATATATTAAAATCTTGGCTTAGATAAACCCAAGAATCTCAAAATAAATGCAGGAACATTAAGGATAAAACACAGAGGCAATTAAGAATAAAACGCAGAGATAAATCTGCCCAAGAGGAAGAAGGGAGACGCGGGGTGTCTTGATTACCGACATGAAGAGGAACTCGGGTAAAGCGCAAAGGTTTGGGGTTTTTTCATCAAGTACTTCTCCTTAAGTCATCCACGACGTGACACCATCCACCACAGTCACCGAGGAGAAATTGACAATGCATGTACACAAGCGCTAGAGCATCAAGCACTAAGGATGGAGAGCTCGTGGGAAACATATATGCACTACACGTCAAGCACACTGATTCATTGGCTACAGATAGCGTGAATAGTGTTGGTTTCCGAAATCACAAGAAAGGGCCAATTACAATCAAACTTTCCTCTATATATACAATTCTTAAGGAGCAGAAGGAAGACTGAAAAGAAAAAAGCCTTGAAGGAAAAATTAAATATGAAGAAAAATGAAATGGGTTGAATGTAGTTTTAATTGCAGTTGTCATCACATCACTCATTAAAAAATCAATAAATCCATTATCTAAAATATCCAAGGCAACAAATATTATGAAATTTAGAACGTTAATTCAAGGGAGAGCGCCACTGCCATTAAGGATTAGTTACAATGAAGCAACGACTACAAGGGAAACATGCACAGGCGTAAGATTCGTCCCAGAAATTCCAAATCCACCTTAATTTATGCTAGGAAAAAAGTGGGAAGTGGTGCTCACTCTGGCCGCGAAAAGATCAGACAAGTCCAGAATGAAAAACGAAATATAGTCCATCAAAATCGCATTAAAATATTTTAAAGGAATCGCAGGCAAGGATGGGATCTGGTGCCCAACGATTTTAAGAGAGATATCAATGAAAAGTTTTCAATGTATCTAACAATAGATGATCAAACAAGGAATTCATATAAATGAACATTTTTCATTAAACAATAAGGGAATACTGAAACTAATTCACTGCCACAATTTTAATTCTAAGCTAGAAATAAAATTATTTGAATTACATTTCACCATTGTTGTCCAAAATCAACTTCAACATTCGCCATTAGATATTCATGTACAGAAATTAAACCAAAATTTTTATTTTATTTTATTTTTACAAAACAATCGTGCTTGCGTACCTGTAACTAACAGCGAATAACCAGAATTCGATATCCTGTGCTTGCGCTCTGTCTGAGTCCTGCTCGTACTCCGTCCAAGTACTACTTGCCAACCGCTGAGACCTCACCGGTACCTCCCATCCAACGCTAGGGGTAGTCTTCTTCCCCCTGAGCCCCCCGAGCCACAAAGGGGCCATGCAAACAATACCAAAGAATGTTAGCACCTAGCTCGCCTCGCAAGGTCGAGCTACCGCTCATTACCCGAGCTGGGTATCCCAACTCCCACAAGAGAAAATTTAGTCAAGATAAAATTCTGACAGCGTAACCTTACGCAAACCAGACGTTACCATACTCCTCCTCTGCCATCCTTTTTATAGATATTTCAAGTGATTAGTTTCCCAAAACCTCATTAGATTCCTTTTTCATTTATTTAATTAGGAAAAACCTCCCCCGTACACATGTCGCCTGATCCCCTAATTGCACCAAAAAATCAATTTATTAATTAATTAAATTTGTCTATTTCCCTCACCCACCTAAAATCGTTCTTAAAAATGTTCCTCAATGTCCCATTATTCCCTTACAATTCTTAAATGACTTACACCTTACTTAAATCCTAGTTGAGTTAATAAATAGAAAGTTCCAAAGGCTAGATTCCTTACTAAGTTAGACATTCCCTTATTTCTTTAAGTTTCCCCTTTTCTTTAGGTTTCCCTTTTTCTTTAAGTTTCCCCCTTTTGTTTAAGTTTCTTTTCTTCTTTAAGTTTCCCCCTTTTAACTAAGTTCAGAATTAGCAAGTTTAGACAAACAACCATTTACCCCCTTTTTATAATTAAATCTTCATTAAAAAAATTTACTTTAATTAATAAATCTTGAATTTTCTTTACCCCTTCTTGTTATATGTCTAATTAGTTCTTTTTTTTGTTCAGAGGTTCTACTTAGACCTAGGTTTTAAATTCACTGGGCTTGGCGACCGTTCTTAAGGGAAAATTGGTTATTAAACTTTACTTATCACATCATCATTTTAAGGCTGACAAGTCCTAAGGAGGCATAGTTTTATAGGCACTAGGTTTATTATCTTACCATAGTTAAAATTGCGACGTGCCCTTCAAGATGCACTACATGCTCCAAGGATGCCACTCACCTCTTTCTATTTTATTCGCGCGACATGCCCTTCAAGACACACTATGTGTTGCAAGGGTGCCACTCGCCTCTTGACTGAATTTGGTAGACGTCAAACCCCTAGAGTCAATACTCCATCAGGTGATCTTGTGGGATACTAAGGGCCTCTAAGGAATAAGGACCCTACCTTATTGCACGCCCCTTAGAATCATCGTGCACGACTATCACAGTCTGCTCTTGCGGCATCGTGGGTCTTCTCAAACTAGGTAATTGTTAACCTACAGTTCGAGCCATGGCAGGAGTGATAGTAGGTTGTGGCAGGGATGTTTCCACACCTCTCCCTCTATGTCTCTTGTTGTCGTGCATGACCCCTTTACTCTAAATGTGAGTCTGGTCGGCAAGCTATCGTCAGCCTGCATCCATCAACAAAAAATGTCAGCGATAACAATCAACGTCATAATATCTAATCATATGTACATATGTCACATCAACAACATTAAAACCCTAACATTCCACTCCATGAATCTATCCAGAGTCCAAGGAGTTTCATCGATGCCTCGACATCCTCTAACGTCCGGAGTCCTGCACACTCAGGAGAACTCAGTCAATAGCACTTGTCGATGTAAATACAATAAAAATAGCATATCATCAAATCCACAATATCTCATAATCATAATCAAAACAACCAATAGTATAATGACCCAAATCACTTGCATGCAAGTGTCCTCAAAGAATAAGTATGCTCAGTGCGCGCAAGAGCGGGATGTTACAAGTTTCCACAAACAATGTGCCCCTTTCTTCATCTTCAATGCATAGTGTTTCTATAGCTTCTAAGAATAGTTTGTTTGGTGGGTATAATATTAGCTTCTTATGGGATTGGCCATTAGAAATGGTCATATGACCAGGTAAGCATATGTTGGACACACTGACTACACTGAGAGGGGGGGGTGAACAGTGTAGGGTTCTTTTCCCAAAACTTTCCCTTTACAAAAATGCCTTAGTTAGCAATCAAGATTAACTCATTACTTATTGTTGTCATTTATAACTAGTTAAATGTGAACATACATCAACAACATATCATCAATAAATCATCACCACAAGGAACACAAAGAACACAAGATGTATGTACAATTTTATTTTTATTATAAGGACTACAATCCTTGGGTTTATCAACAACAACTGAATAGAGTGTACAACTCTACAAGAGCACCAGCTCTATAATGCAAGAATCATCTTACACCCTCAACACCAACTGAGATGCGGCAACAATCCTCCACAGATATCAATCTGTCAATAGGTACGCAACATATCGGTAGTGTATCACGTGTATGTATGCGTCCTACCAGTAGTACAACTCGCGTATGTACGTTGTCAGTCTGTACTACAGCCTGCATATCACTTTTGAGCAATTAGGGTTTTCTTTTCATCACACACTCAGATCCTCTGCAACCTTCAATCACATTCTCTTATGTCTCTCATTGTCCAATCTGACCCATAACCAATCACAACACATCCAAGCTCTCCAATAACTTACTCATGCTCCTCAACCATACAATATGAATGCTACTCATCATGTATAAGCAACCAGTATACTATAGCAATCATATCAGTACTGAATCATAAGAGTGTTTCTCACTCCATCAACCAACACAAACCACATCACAACATCCATACGAAGAATGCCTTAAGCATTCACTACACAACAAGAAAGAGTATCCATCAAGACAACAATGTAACCATACCAAAATTTCTATGTCAGATCTGAGCCCATAGAATACAGATCTGGAACCTGCTTCAGTATTCAAGAGCCTAGCACTAGCTCACACACAAGTCTTCATGACTTCATCTACTGTACATGCCCTGTCCTCATTCAGCCCATGTATGTATGCACCCTGGCTCATTACAGCCCGCGTATACCTCAGAAACTAGGGTTTTTGAACTTCCGACACTTTTGTCGTCATGATCTCAGACTTGTCGAAACTTTGATGCATCCATGAGATCCTCCAAATCTCCTCTCTCTCAGAATAGATATTCAATACATGCTCAAGTGATACACAAGAGATACCTAAAAGATATATCCAAGACACATTTTCACAAGATACCCTTGCCTCTTATTTATACTCTCCAAGTAGCTTCCTTAGAAGCATCTTCTAGGTCACTTAACCCATTTATAGGTCACTTAACCTATTTTCCTCATTTTTAGGGTGAACCACTTTCTATAATTAGAAAGTTCTCCATTTCTTTATCATTTAAATATTCCTCTTGACTTTGTCATTTTTCTTTACCATTTAAATAATAATTTCTTCTTTGTAAGCTCTTTGACTTCTTTGACCTTTTGGGGCTTCAAGCCTACATATGAGGGTCCTTCATCTTCGTAGGGCCATAAATCTCAAACCATGAGGAATTATGTGACATTCCACATACCACCAGAAATGGCATGACAAGCACTATCCATCTAGGATAGTTCCACTGACAAATTCACTGATCTTTAACTCATTATTCCACATATAAGAATAACCATACTTCAAGGATAACTCAACCGCAAAGCATCTTCTCATGAGGGATTTCACCATAAGGGGACCACTTTGGAGTTCATCCATTTGTACACATTATCAAACATGATAAGACAACAATGATTCATCTTTACATCAATCCAACAATGCATCATGTATCAATGTCAACTATCGATACATCAGACCTTTGACATCATTCAATCATCCTTTTGCATCAATCCCTTGACATCAATCAATCAATCATCCTTTGGCATCACTCAATCACTTGACATCAATTAATTAAACCTTTGGCATCAATGACAACATGATCCAACAATCTCCCCCTTTGGCATTGATGGCAATACCAACATTGATGTCAACACCAATCATTGATGTCAACATGTAGACAATGCATGATCTACATCAATAGTCATTAATCATATCAATGCGACTATCTCTCCCCATCAATAATCATCAATCACATCAATGTGACTACCTTTCCCCCTTTGACATCAATGGAAAAGGGTCATTCTCCCCTTGGGGCTGCTCCCCCTGCCTGAATTCCTTTTATCTTCTTCTGAATAATCTCTCCCCTTTTGAACAAGGTATATCACTCTATTTTAATGTTGAAGATACATCGCTCATGCTCTCTCTGTGACCATTGCTCCCCCTGGAATTATGCCTCTGTGCTCTTTCTCCAAATATAGGGCTCTTTCCTCCTAGAATCATGGTAAGAAGAATGACTCCCCCTATGGGTATGTATCCCCCTATCTTCTCTGCAATACGAACAATATGTTACCACTGCAATATCTTCTACTGCAAATGCTACTACTCAACCGAAACATAAAACAATACGATCCTTGGATCTGTCCATGCATCAAAAATCATGTCATACCATACATCATGAAGCAAGAGATATGTCAACAATGAAAAAAAAATCAATCATGTACCAAAATGTGTGTTCACCATGAAAAACACCCATGTACAATAACTATGTACATCAACACCATACAATGTGTCAAAAGATATCATCAATGGAATGTATCTACCATATGCCTCTACCAACATGTCAACCATGTGCATCTATCAATATGCCAACCATGTGCATCTACCAACATGCCAAACAAGTGTCATATCACTCGTTATATGTCTCCACCATGAACCAAGTGCCATAATCATGAATCTCAATCAATCAAGAGTCTCATCATATCATCCAATACATCATGTACCAAAGTATGTGCAAATCAAGTAATACCAATGGTGTACTTTTAGCCAAGTACTTATCATCCAAACATATACTATCTATGAGTGTACCAAACATGCACATCAACATGTACCAAGAAAGTATATCATCCATGCACCAATACCACAACAAGATGAATCCTCATACATGTAGCCAAATCCACCACAAAACATGTGCCAATCAAACTGCTAGTAGGTGCCTCTACCAATGTACTAGAAGTGTACCAATCATGCATCAACTATAGATCAGACTCATCAATGATGTACAACATGATCACCTCATCAACTCACCAACTACATGTCCCAATATGTAGTCTAACCATATGCCAAATGCATGCACCAAGATCAACAAATATCTTCCAATAATACATCATAAGATATATCAATGAAACTCAAATATGTACCAGCCATGTACCCTAACAGATCAGCCTCAATCCTCCATTCACCACAGCAAATGTTAAGCATCCAAATGTACTAGAAGTGTGCTTCAATAGATCAATGACATTTCTAATTAGCATCATCAAGATATATCATATAACCAAGGTACCATAACTTCATTGTCATAACCATCATTGTTCTTCAACGAAAAAATGCCTCAATCCATACTCATGGATTAGTGTCATGCATCCAAGATAGCCTTTCATTTTATATCATCACTTTACATAATCCAATATGTAATCATGAAAACCTGCAGCAAACAATGTCAGAACCTGCAATAAACTATTTCATACCTTGCAACACACAGTTATACCATCACATCAAGCTGCAACCCATGTGCATAGCCTTTTTCCCAAGGCTTTACCACATATACGCGGCCTATTGCACAGACAGCTCGCGTATGTACGCGACCTATTCAAGGTTAGCCTGTGTATGTACATGACTGATACCACTGTCACTCGTGTATGCTTCGGTAGATGACACACTTGATCCTCCCTTAAGGCTTCCATTTTTCTTTGGTTGTTCAGTCTTCTTCACCCACTTCTGAAGGTGTCCCTGCTTCTCAGAACTTGAGCTCTGAGCTTCCACCTTTTCAAAGATGTCTCCCTTCCTTACTTCATTCCTTCTTCTAGTCATGCTATATGAATTCCTCATCATGGAATTTCTTCTTGTGTTCCAGCAATCCTGGGATTTGTGGCCAAATCCACTACAACTATAGCATCTCATGTTGTGACAATGAACAGCAATGTGTCCTACTTGATCACATCTCCAACACCTTATGTTGTTATGAAATCTTCCATTATTTCTCCTTGCATAATATCTGCATTCCAAAGCTTTGTGACCATATTCATTACATGAATAACATTTACCATGAAAAATACTTTCATACCTTTGCTTTGGTGTTCATCTTCTTTGACGTGTAAGGATGGCTTCTTGATGTCTTCCTTGCTTTGTTCTTTTGAAATTTTATTTTCCTTGTGTTGATGGTTTATTTTCAACATTGACTTCATCCTTTGAGAATGAGGGACTTACCTCATGCTTCTTTGAGGTGCTTGCTTCAGCATGTGTAGCTTCTCTCTTGTATCCAAGACCTGATTTATCATTTGGTGATCTTTGACTTTCCAAGATCTCATTCAAGATTTGTGAGCTATTCAATAATTTGTTTGGTTTTTCTACTTTCTTTCTAAGATCAACAACTTTAGCTTCTAACTTATGACATGACTCTTCCTTTTCATTTATCTGATTCCTCAATAGTTCCTCTACCCTTTTGGCTTCTTTAATTTGGGTCTTGAGATGGACAATCATTTCAAAACTTTTGTTAATCCCATCATCTGCCTTCTCATCTTCTTTTTCATTCTTTAGTCTTTTGATCTCTTCTTCCTTTTCATCTAATTGAGTTTTATTACTCTCTTTTTGTTCCTTGAGAATTTCTTCAACTTCAAGATGTGCTTTTGACTCTTCTTAAGAAACCTTTTAGTGTTATCTTAAAGATAGCTATAGTCTATATAATAGTGGTCATTGCTATATTCATATAGACTTCTTTCAACTTTCTCTTTAATCTCCAATAGTTTTTCTTCTACTTATTCCATGGGATAGCAATCAATTGATTCTATCCAAACTACTTCTAGATTTTCTTCTTCACTTGTAGAGAAAAATTCAACATCATCACATTTTTAATTATTGCAATCAAGGGTTTGTGGAGATTCTTTACCTTCATTTGAAAGGTCTTCAAGATATTTCTTTTTGCCAACATCATCACATGATTCTTTGCCTTCATTTGAAATGTCTTCAAGATCTTCCTTTTTGTCAACATCATCACATGATTCTTTTCCTTCATTTGAAATGTCTTCAAGATCATCACATTTAGAAATAATGCAATCAAGATTTTTTGGAGATTCTTTACCTTCATTAATCTTGATGGAGTGGTCTTCAATATTTTCCTTCTTGCTTTGATATGTCTCCTCTATCTTTATCCATAGATCCTTGGTGGAAGTGCATTGTCCTATGCTCTCTTTGATAGGGATTGAGAGTCCACTAAGAATGGTCTTGAGATCCAATGAATCATTGTTTTTTCCTTCCCTTTGAGCTACAAACTTTGACTTTTTCATCAAGGAAACTGATCCATCAATGGTTGTCTTCCAAATACCCGCTCCCATTTCCTTCAAATGCACTCTCATCTCTATTCTCCATGTAGAATAATTTTCCTCATCAAAGATTGGAACTTCATCATCCATCTGTGTGTCCATAGATCTCCTCCAAGCTTGTTAAGGCTTATATTGAAGGCATGCTCTGATACCAATTGTTGGACACACCGACTACACTGAGAAGGGGGGGGTGAACAGTGTAGGGATTTTTTCCCAAAACTTTCCCTTTAAAAAAAATCCTTAGTTGGAAATCACCATTAACTCATTACTTATTGTTGTCATTTATAACCAATTAAATGTGAACATACATCAGCAACATATATCAACAACATATCATCAATAAATAATCACCACAAGGAACACAAAGACCACAAGATGTATGTACAATTTTCTTTTTATTACGGAATATAATCCTTGGGTTTATCAGCAACAACTGAATAGAGTACAATTCTACAAGAGCACTAGCTCTATAATGCAAGACTCATCTTACACCCTCAACACCAACTAAGATGAGGCAACAATCCTCAACAGATATCAATTTGTTAATAGGTACGCGACCTGTCGGTAGTGTAGCACGCGTATGTACGTGCCCTACCAGTAGTACAACTCGTGTATGTACACGGCCAGTCTATACTACAACATGTGTATCACTTCTAATAAATTAGGGTTTTCTTTTCATCACACACTCAGATCCTCTGCAACCTTCAATCACATTATCTTATGTCTCTCATTGTCCAATATGACCCATAACCTGTCACAACACATCCAATCTCTCCAACAACTTACTCATGCTCCTACACCATACAATATGAATGCTACTCATCATGTATAAGCAACTAGTATACTATAGAAATCATATCAGTGTTGAATCATAAGAGTGTTGCTCACTCCATCAACCAACACAAACCACATCACAACATCCATACCAAGAATGCCTTAAAAATTCACTACACAACAAGCAAGAGTATCCATCAAGACAACAATGTAACCATACCAGAAATTCTATGGCAGATCTGATCCCATAGAATGCAGATCTGGAACCTGCTTCAGTCTTCAAGAGCCTGGCACCAGCTCACACACAAGTCTTCATGAATTCATCCACTGTATGCGCCTTGTCCTCATTCAGCCTACGTATGTACGTGCCCTGGCTCATTACATCCCGTGTATACCTCATAAACTAGGGTTTCTGAACTTCTGACACTTTTTTCTTCATGATCTCAGACTTGTTGAAACTTTGATGCGTCCATGAGATCTTTCAGATCTCCTCTCTCTCGGAATAGATCTTCAATACATGCTCAAGAGATACACAAGAGATACCCAAAATATATATCCAAGACACATTTTCACAAGAGACCCTTGCCTCTTATTTATACACTCCAATTGGCTTCCTTAGAAGCATCTTCTAGGTCACTTAACCCATTTCTAGGTCACTTAACCTATTTTCCTCATTTTTAGGGTTAACCATTTCTATAATTAGAAAGTTCTCCATTTATTTATCATTTAAATATTCCTCCTTGACTTTGTCATTTTTCTTTACCATTTAAATAATAATTTCTTCTTTGCAAGCTCTTTGACTTCTTTGACCTTTTGGGGCTTCAAGCCTACATATGAGGGTTCGTCATCTTCGTACGGCCATAACTCTCAAACCATGAGGAGTTATGTGACATTCAACATAGCACCGGAAATGGCATGAAAAACACTATCCATCTAGGATAGTTCCACTAACAAATTCATTGATCTTTAACTCATTATTCCACATATAAGCATAACCATACTTCAAGGATAACTCAACCGCAAAGTGTCTTCCCATGAGGGATTTCACCATAAGGGGACCACTTTGGAGTTCATCCATTTGTACACCTTATCAACCATGATAAGGCAATAATGATTCATCTTTACATCAAACCAACAATGCATCATGTATCAATTTCAACTCATTGATCCATGTTCATCAGTATACTATGATAAGACATGTATACATCAAACCTTTGACCTTTGACATCATTCAATCATCCTTTGGTATCAATCCCTTGACATCAATCAGTCAATCATCCTTTGGCATCAATCAATCACTTGACATCAATCCTTTGACATCAATTAATTAAACCTTTGGAATCAATGACAACTTGATCCAACAACATCAATAGTTTCCAAACAAGGTATTTCAAGAATTATAGGATAACCTAATCCTGATATTGTTTGCAAAACCATAAAATCTACTAGGTACACACAAGATTCTATTAAGATTGTAATGTCTTCTAGCATTCCTTCTAGCTTGACAGTGGATCTATCAACCATTTGAAGGACAATAGCGGTTTGTCTCAATATTCTTCGAACCTCTAGTTTCTCTAAGGTATCCTTTGTCATGAAATTTTTGGTTGCTCCTAAGTCAATTAAGGTGTTTGTCATCAATTTATTATCAATGTGAATACTCACTATGGGGATACCTTGATTAGAATATTTAGGAACAAACACTTTTCCAAGCACAAGATTACCAAGTTATCTAATGGCATGGATGATTTGTGGATATTTTATTTTTCTTCCAATTTGTTTTAGGCATGGTTCCTATACAAATTTGTTATAAATAGGTACATCCTTAATGGCCTAAATTAGGGGTATTTTAACACATATTTTTTAATTCCCCAAAAAAATCAAATTCGGGTTAGATTGGAAGCTTAGACTAGATTAACCTTTCTGGGAAAGGTGGAATATCTTTTGATTGTTGTTTTTCTTATTGAGGAGTAATATATTGCATGTGAGTTTTAAGATTTTGTAATTGTTCTTAATCAGTAGGTTCAATGATGATTGGAGGAAAAGGTTTTCTTGTCATTTTCCCTGAATGAAATTGAACTTCATTACAATCAAAGCAATCTACAAATTAGGTGTTGTGACTTATCATCTCACTATTACAAACTTGTTTAATCTTATTTCAGTTTGGTGCAAGTTGAGCAAGTAATTGAGGTAGTCTAGGATGTTGGGGAGAATTTTTATGTTAAGGAGGTGGCATCAATGCTTGCTACTGAAGAGGTAGTTTCCACCCTTTTTGAGACTTCCAGGGATACTATTGGTCAAAACACTAGTTTTTTTAGGGTTGTTGATAAGGAAAGAAAGGTGGTCATCAATTTAGGAAGTTTGGGTATTTCCATTGTTGTTGAGGTAGAAATGCATTTGGCCAACACTAGGGATACCAATTTTTAGGTGCATTAATTTGATTATTCCAAGCATAATTGAAATATTGGGGAGGTTCATAGGGAATACTTTATTTCATTGGGCATGTTATTCTTGACCTCCTTTGGTTGATGAAGGAAACCTACTCCATATTTTGTTTTTCTCCCTCACACAAGGCCTACAAACCTAGCAATTGTGGGAAATGACTAATGTCATGATTGTCCTTGCAAAGGATGTATATTTCTAAATTATTTAATGGGAATTTATGATCAGCATGCTTTCTAGTGCACTTTGGGCGAAAAATTTCCAAATCCTTTTAAATGTCCTCTTGCTTATTCTTAACTTGAAGAGTATCAAATTGCATTGTCAATGAATGTAGAATGTTGATATTTATGTCTTCCAATATATTTCCAAACTCTACTTTTGATGATCTAGTTGCAACTTTGGAGGTTTGTGTAGTAATTCCTCTTATGCATTTGTTCTTCCTAGTAGAAACTCTTGAGTAGTTTTAAAAACATCTTGTATCTCATCATAAGTGCATTTCGAGATATCTCTTGAAGAAATCAAGTTTATGGCATTTGTACACTCATCTATTACTCCTCTCAAGAGTATTATTTTAAGATAATAATTATCTATTGTGCAATTAGTATATCTTGTAACTAAAATGAAACCTCTTAGAATAGTCCTCTGAGGATTCATATTTTCCTTGAGTCATCTAGAATATTTCATCTCTGGAATCTCTTGATTTACAATATTCCTAATATTTGTTTGTGAAAATATCCTTCATTGTTTCCCATGTCTGAGTACTATGTCCATCGAGTCCCATGAACCATCGAAGAGCTAATTCCTTTAAAGAAGAAGAGAACAATATCAACTTTTGAGAATCACTTTTGTAGTCATAGGTCCTACATAGGACTTCAAATTCAAAAACAAAAGTGTCTATATAATTGGAGATCATTCCATAAAAGTGAGGAAGAGAAACTGGATTGATATTCTTTATTGTCACTTACTCTCCTATTTCTAGGATAAAAAACTTAAATGATGTGTGTTCTTATTCAGCACTTCCTCCAGCTCTTTTTCTACTCTTTCTTCAACCATAATGAACAAGGAAGGTAATCCAAAGGAGGAGGATGAAGAAGTTTGCCACTCCTCAAATTCTTCAAATTCCTTAGAACTTTCTCCTAGTTCTTTAAGATCTTGATATGTACTTTCCATAGAAAGTATTGACTTGGGACTCCCTTCTTGCTCTTTCCTTGTGATTCTTGTTTATCTTGCACTTTGGTTATTGAATCTTGGTAAAAATATTTCTAATTTATCCCCATTGTGATTCATGTATTATTCTAAAAACAACCTACTTAATACATTAAAGAGACCACTTTTCAAAAGGAAACCCTTGGGAACCTTGGTTCCTTATCCCTCTCAAAATGGAATCCCTTTTCAATGGTGCTTTCTTCCTTGAATATTTTAGTACTTCCCCGACAATGGTGCCAAAAAGTGGTGAGATGAAATATTGCAACAACAAATGTTATTCAATCTCAAGGGATCCCACTTAAATTATCAACTCAAGTAATCATAAACTTGTGAAGTGTTGTGCAAAATTTATGCACTCCTCTAATGTAGAAAGGCGCTATGAAATAGGTTTTGTACCATGTTCTTTTTAAGAAATTGAAACTATGTGACTTGTGCGCATTGTATATATATCCAAGTTGTAATGTTCTATAGCAGAAGTATTCTAGGCATCAAATGCCTTATGGCTGATTGGCTAGTGCTACAGAACCCTACAACTCTTTCTAAATTTAACAACTTTGTTAACGGTTAAATGAATTATAAATGCTACAAGAAGATAAATTGAATGTTTGAAAGTAAACATAATCTATGTTACATTGATTACAACAACAATTCCATGCCAACCATGGGTTCATAGTATGTTGGTGAAGGGATAATCCCATTGATATAAATATTATAGCTACATAAATGAAAATAACACGTCGTGAAAGACATGTGCATTGCAAAACAAAATAAACATAAAATGTGTGTTCACCACTAACCTTTCCAAGTAATCCCTACTTGAAGAGGATTGGTAAATCCCTCCCTTAAAACTTAGATCAAGTTAGAATAAATAATCAATATGTATTTCATTAATAACTTCAGTATTACAAGCTCAAATTTGTAGCTCTCTAACCCTAGTTGTAAGCAAGCTTCAAAATATATGATTTTCTACCCTAGCTAAGTTGCAGATGAGTACAATCTGGCAATGAAATAATAGTCTTACTCCTGAGATTGTTGATTTCATTCTCATTAGTTATGTTGGCTAATCAAGGATCGGGATATTGGGGTGAGTGATCCTCCTTTGGTGTTGGAATGAGTGATCAAATAGAGAATCCATGGAACCACTCATTCTCCCGGTATGCTACTTTAAATGGGTTGTTATAGAGTGCACGACCATATCCCTCCTTATTGGGTTGGAGCGTTCCAAATTGTGCTTATGTATCACTGATTATTGATTTTTTCAAGTTGCTTAGGTAAGTCAATTGCATGCCCTAATCCTCTGCAATTGAAGTGTTGTCTCCATCATTAAATCAATGGATGCAAATTGGTTGCATAATTGAAAGGAATTCATCACTTGTCCTTCTCCTTGCTATCCTTAGGACATGTTTTGATGGAAAAAACAAAGGTTGGAAAACAATTAAACATCTCCTTCTACAAAAAAAGTTGTCAAATTTATGGAAATCAATTCATCGGAAAGAATATCATTACTCACACTCATCAGCATAAAGAGAAACTCAAGAATACTCACATAACAATCGCATAGAATGAAATTAAAATTTATCATTGCAAGTTATTAATCAACAATTGTCATTAGTTATAAAATTGATCAATTTAGTAGACATTAAGTTGAATAATGGGTAATGCTTCAAGGTTATATGAAGGTAATTAATTATATAAGATGAACAATATGGGCTAAATCAGAAGCCCATCACATAAGTTTCTATGAAGTGAAAATAAATGGATAAGCTTTGGTAAACCTCCTTAAAATAAATAAAGGTGATACACATCGATTTATTTACTAAAGTTTATACCTTAGCAAGTAGAGTAAACATATCGATAAGGATAAGGTGGACACAATGTTGGCCAACAATTTCCAAACAATTACGTAGTTGATCCTAGTAAACACCTAACGTTAAATAATTGACCCCAACTATTGTTAATCATCAACAATAATGATCTTATTTACAACGAACATAAGAAATTCAAACTATGATTTTGTGTATCTAAACTTAGTAGGGTTGGTGTAAGTTTAGATGAAATCGAGACTTTGTGTAGTTGAGCCCAATCTGAAATAGACCATATTTTGTGTTTCTACACCATATCTTGATTGTAATTTTGAAGGTTCACATAGCACATTGACTATTGTATTTTTCTTAGAACATAGGTATACAAGGCTAGAAAGAAAGAAGCATTAAGGGATTTTGTCAATTGTATTGAGATGATTAAGCTTGATTTCTTGACCAATAGCATGAAGATTGAGAGTTGTGTAGCAAGAAACTACTAACTAATAAATATAATACAAATAAAATTCAGTGGGAATTAAAGCCAAAATGAAGTTATAAAGTATACAAAGCTAATGTGAGATTATTGGACACAGTGAAGTTTGATACCTAGATGCTTGTCATGCAAAGTAGGAATGACACAACAATTGGCATAACAAGAGACACATCTCACTGAGACCTTCCAAATGGTTCATTTTCACTAGAAATGCAGGAGAGTGTTGCATGTCAAGGACATGTTGTTTTTCGTTAGAAGCTTACCCAAGTTCTTTTGTAAATATGCCTCAACATACCATACAATATGTCTCTCCTTCACAACTGTGTTAAAGTATCGCAATCAAAATTTCCTTTAAATTTAGTAGGAAGTAATAATGATTTATGAGTAGGAATATATGTTTAGCATCCCATGCCATGATAGGAGGCTATGGTGGGAAGCATTTCCATCAGATTTCCTCGCTTTGCCAGGGCCCGATAATGGATTCAAAAATCATCTTTAATAGGAGCACCATAAATGCATAGAACAGACATATTGAAAACCAAATGATTCGATAAAGAAGAGGTGTGTCAAGAAGTAACTAGAAATAAAGGGGATGTATAGGTGGGGATTTCAAACCTTTTGTAGCTTTTTTCTTCTTTTCCTTTGGGTTTTTCCACTTTTTCTCCTTGGATGCCTTGACATGCTTCTCTTTAGTGGTTTTAGGATCTTCATTTTCCATGGATTTGATAGTGAAGGGATAACTTACCTTCTTGTAAATAACTTGCAAGATCATCACTATGCTCAAAGTTTCTATAATTACAGGGATTGAACTCATTCATAAGTTCACAAGCATAACCAATTTTCTTCTCTTTCCCCAAACTACAAAAAATTGTAATTGAAATTCTATCTTTCTCCTTGTTACCAACCACCCAATGCTTTATGATTTTGTATATATATTCATTCAATCAAAGCTATGATTTGATTATACCTCTACATGTCCATTATATTGATAAAGAGGTTGATTGGAATGTGTTGGATTGGAATCCATTCACCGTATTTATGAACCTGCAACCCAATGATGCCATCCTTCTATAGAAAAATGGTTATACCCTCTCCATTTGTGTGAGAGCTCAACCTTATAACAAGGTCTGGTCAGGGACAAGTCAAGTAGTAATGCATTAACTATGAGATTCTTCAAACTTATTGATGATGAAGTTAGGGGCATTTAAACCTAGATTCTTCATCATCGAATTCAACATTGATTGCTAAGCTTCTGAACCTTGATAATACATTGCTCAATGGTTTGCATGAAAAATAAAAATAGGTCTTAAGTAGTGAAATAGTCACCTTACCCATGACATATCAATAAAAAAAAAATCAATGTGTGCTTTAAGAAGGTCTCATTTGATTCAACTTAGGTAATTGGTAGTTTTGATTAGAGTTGTGAGAGCACCTTGTACAAAAGAGTAAAAATTTCTTGAAGCCTACATACTTTATAGGCCACGACTTTGTATTTTGCTTCTCTTCGAGCTTGATAGTAAGATACAAGGATATAACTAGTCGAGTTGTTGGTCTTTAGAGAATACGAAGCCTTGACCATAGCCTTCATGTAATGTACTTAACCAACAATATTTGCAAAATATTAACAAGATTCAGAGAAATTAAATGTGAAAAATCAAATTCAAGTGAAAATAATATTAAACATGTAGAATTATAACCCTTGTATTGAGATATCCAAAAGAGTGAGCAATGTTCATAGGCCTCTTTGAGGGGGAAACCTCATATGAGTAGAGATCTAATTACAATAACAAAACTTCACCAAATATTCCATAGCTTTCTGGCTCTATAAATAGATTCTTAATAGCAAATACCCTAACTTATTTTAGTCCCATCATCAATGAGTACTATTATCGCAAGATTTGTACTTGTGCATAGCCCACCACGAGATCCCAAAATCTTGCGTAACTATGGAAGAAACTACCACTATCACCTAATTAGGATCTTCCCTCATTTCAGTGATAGATGAGGTCCACCACAAGGGATTGAATAGAAATTTTTATAGCCAAGCCTACACCCCCCCTATCTTGATCACAAGTTAGTCAGTCTAGGTCTAGGAAGGAAAGAGAGGTTGTACGGTGACTTTTGTACCTACCTGAAACAAGAACAATAAGCAACATATATATGACAATTACCAAGCTAAAGTATGCAACAATAACCTCTTTAGACACTAGACAAGTTAAATTGCATTGGTTCTGCAAATTGCAGCACAAAAAAATTTTATAACAACAATAAATGATTTGCAATGGTAACAAGAATTATTGCTCAAAAACACCACAATTGACCATGAAAAGTAACCATTCAACCAATAGAATATTATCCAATTGCTAGAGATGATTTCTAAACAAGTTAAGCCACTTAAAATTAGGTGTATGCAACAAATTAACATATTTTTCAGTGGTTGTAGCAAAATTTTGTAACAACAACAATAATTATTGTTTATTTGGTAGAGTTAGGGTTAGTATATTTAGTAGAATACTTTAGAGAATAGGAAAAGTGATTTTAGCAACTAATTTCACCGCAAGATTACTTCTAGATCAGTGTTGTTGACATTCTAGGGCATATGGAGTCTCAAATGCATCTAAACTTGGAGATCGATCTAATTGAAATCAAGAGCTAGAGTCAAAACCCTAAGGTGCAAGCACGTTTGGGCCTTAGGATTAAGACTTTCAGGAAAAGAATATCTAGGGTGCAAGCACGTTTGGGCCCTAGATATTGTTTCTCCCTTATTGTAGCTTCACTTAGGTCAAAGATCAATTGTCTAGGGCTAAAATACTAAAGTGCTAGCACTTTAGGGATTTAGTCTTCTAGTGTTAGCAAGGGTGTTTAACTAACTTAGACAAATAAAAAAATTTGAGGGGATGAAGCATGTATGTTACCCTCTTAGGGTTTTAACAAAACAAGACTTCTTGCAAAAAAATAACAATTTCACCATTTACATCGACAAAATACCATAGAATTGCAGAAAATTACTTACTTCATCCAAGAAACCAAGAGCATAAAATCCTAATTGCATAAATATCCATCCAAAATAATCAAATCATCCACAAGAGACCTTCTTCAAGCATAGCGCATAAGAGGGAATGACCAATAACCCCAAAAGGGGCGAAATTTTCCAGAAGTAGTTACCCCACAAAGGTGAGGAGTTGCGATGAGAAATGAAAATGCTAGTGCTAGCCTTATTATATGAGGTTGTCCTAGATAATTTGTCCACAAACATAACATAAAATTTGATTCAAGTGGGTTAGACCCCTCATTTAACCCTTTACAAATGCTAAAATGAAAAATATGCATCATAATAGGCCACTCGTATGTGACATTAGGCCTCCCTAGGCAAGGAGGAGACCTCCAAAGGCCATGTGGCAGCATGTCAATGAAGTATCTCCTTATCATGGCCCTGCCAATTTGTCATTGATACCCCAACTTCCCATCAAACCCTAGCAACACCAAACCCTAAAAGATGATGTCATCATCAAATGAGGGCCATTGTCCAGCATCTGGGGTGGTGCATCCAGGGAAAAGGAATTTGCATCTAGTCTCTGAGTGATATATAGATGTATTATATTACAACATCCCAGGTCCAGTGGATAATGATATCTAAGGTGTTATGTCGAGCCTTTGAGATCTCATCTCATATGTGTGCCATCATGACCAAATTTGCTCAAACCAAGCCCATTTGTCCATCGTCTAGGGTTTCAAGGATGTGAGAGATGATGTCTAAAAGTGGTGAGTCACTGGATGACTCGCTGCTTGCATAACACGTGCCAAATTCCTACAATAAAGGCACAACATCTAGGGTACAATCCTAGGGCATCCCTCAAAGAACTATGTCAGGGCCATCTAGAACAAATCAAAGTACAAGACGGGGTTAGCCAATGTTCACAAGAAATATTAGTCCTTAAAACATGTAAAGTAAGTTGTCACTTAAGATGTAAGCCATGTAAACAATTTACCTTGATATCTCCTTCAAGCATCACACTAGCCCAGGACCTCATGTGATTTGTCAATTTTAAGTATGGGAGGGATTTCATCCAACTCTATTAGGTGTGCTAAACTAGATAGAAAATAAAAGACCTAGGTAGAGGGATAGGTCCCGAGGGAAGCGGGAAATAAAGAAACCCTTCAAGAGTAAGTGTGATAGTGATATGGATTAGGGATTACTTCATGGTTTATAGTGTCATTAAATCCATTTCTATGCGTGCCTTTGTTGAGGGAGCGCTTGTGCCTTTGTTGCTTGTTGAAAGTCCCCTTTAAAAGGTTTGAAGCTTCATTCCTTCATTTTTTACTAGGCTATAGTCCTTTATAATTGTGCATTCATTCACATCAAGACAGGGGTGATTACATTAGAGGGGTTAGAGCTCAAGTTTACCTGAGGATTTTATGGTGGCATTTATCATTTATAGCATATCATATATATATATATATATATATATATATATATATATAAAGTAGTTGCATCAACTTGTGGGCCTTCAACCCCTTCTTCTCATGAGAGAATGGACCATGACCCATTACTGAAGTTTAGAAAACTATGTGAGGCTCTAGGATGGAAAGTGTTAAGTATGGTGGGGAATGAAACATTACCCTTATGAGGGCCCCCAGTAGTACCCCTTTTCCTTGGGCAGTGACGACATGAGACTAGGGCATAGAATCTTACCACCGAAGTGAAAAAAGGAAAATAGCACAATTTCCTAAGCCAGTGATCCATTATCCAACTTCAACCAAATATCCTCATCCACATGCCCCACAAATTAAGCACAACACTTTGCATGAAAGGAGGACTAACATACCTCATGGTGACGTTGGCTTACCATCTCCCAAACACTGGGTTGCTTGGATGTGATGAGCCTTGGTTGACCTATAGTTGTAAAGGTAAATGAATGGGGTTGTTTGGATGCAATCTATGGACATGTTTATCATCATCATGGTCAGGATAATTATCTCCATTTATGGCCACAAGACATGATCTCCTCTAGTTACCCCTAGGCATCGGGGGGGTAACATCTGGCTCCAACATGGGGACATGTGCTCACCATAGAGAACATGAGAACCTCATCATCTCTAGTTGTCCAATACCTACAATTCTACCCCCACTTCAAACAACAACACCCTTTAGAAGTATCAGCCAATGGATGTGATCCACCGGAGTTAGTAATAAATCCAAATCATGCTAAAAAGAGAAAAAAATCACTAGACTATCAATGATAAATAAATAATATGAAATTATCAAATGTAAGTTCCTAACATGTATGGATTATATACAAGTGAAATGAAACACACACACACACACACACAAGAAGATGCAAGACTATATTAGCATGGATGCATGATGCAACACATATACAAATGATATGCAAGATGCAAATTCCTTACCTAACCTACAATAACCTTTGTTAGTTTTAAGAAGTAAGGTCTCTTCCCTAGGATGGGGCTTGAGAAGGGATCTATTAATAGGTATTGGACATCTCCTTCCCTCTAGCATGGATATATAGTAGGTGTTGAGTGCTCAACACACCCTAAAAGATTTTATGATATTTTGTCTCTTTTGGGTACCGCTTGTTTTCTTTTGTTCTGCTTTCTGAATTGAGTCCACTATGGAGGGATCACGCGCTTATGTTCGGCGTTGGTAAATTCTGAACAAGTATAAATGACCACATAGTAATAATAATCGTTGAATCGCTGATGTATCATCAGCATCGGTAAAATCGGGGTAGATGTGCGCTAGTTGTTCGCAACGACGATTCAGGAAGTGGCCAATTTCTCATCGGCGTTGGTGAAATACGGGAGGGATAAACATTGTCATGAGCCATGATGAACCTCCGATAGTTGATTATCGATGCATTTTATCGGGGATCGGTGAAACCCGAAAAGGTTAAATCTTTGAAAATTTATGAATTTACACATCTTCGATCACCGATCCCCGATGCATTTTTTGTCATCGACAAGTTTCGAGGGGGGTAATTTAGGAACACCTATTTAAAGTCATCGTCGATCGTCGATCCTTAATACTTTTCGGCATCGACAGGGTAGGACCTGTTATTAAAACGATTAACTAATGAAAAGTCCCCCATTTTGAATAACACGATTAAACGAAGGCACCAATTTCAAGTACCATGTGTCTTTGTTGCGTAGGCATTTCGTACGGCCTAATTTCATCTCGAGTAACATTACTTTTCCCCATGTCCTAGTCAAACTTCCAAGTCAGGATTTCCACAACAGCGTTGTATGGCAAGATGGGTCAGTGTCAGAGTTTTGTCGAGAGATATCAACGAACATTGTCTAAAGAAAAGCCCTGACTCCCGATGCACCTGTTAATTTAGTGGAATTATGGGACATTTTTAGCACACAATAAGATCGGATTCTGCCATTTAATAGGTCAATTAATGTTTTTCTCCACATACATTTCTACCTCATGCGTTGATTGAACAACGGGAATTTGAAATCGTTGATAAACCACATTATAGCCCACACCTGTGCCGCCAACCTATGACTGCATTTAATCTTGAACATAATGAATATCTGGCAGATTTTGTAGAACCGCACTCATACCCCGAATTGAATAATTGATGTGAAAGGTAAGTATTATCTCTATTTAAATCACTAAGACAACTTTGAACACCTCCATTATGCACACAAGTTTCCCATTTCCAGAGCAGTCCAAGAAGAGAAGAGAGTGTCTCAAGAGTTGTGGTTGATTCTCATACTTTCAAAAAACCAGGTTAAGCTAGCGTGAAGAAGAGGTATGTGTTAATTTTTATCAATTTGGCGGTCGTAATTTTTATGTATCAGCATCCTAGCTGAAACACGATATTTAATGTTGTTCTATCTGCAAGGAAAATGCCTCCAATGAATCCAACAACCAGACGCTCACCGAGGGCACCTAAATTAAAGGAAGCATAGATGGGTGACAGATATTCTACCAGCACAGTGCGGAAGTTGGAATTTGCTCAGAGAGTGGAGTTGGACATCAAAACATTGACCAAGAAGGAATTTATTCAACCTCCCTCTTTTGGTGATATAGAAGCAACCACTGGATCAAAAATAATGCTCCCATAGTGGGGAGAATTATTCAACAGAATCAACCAGGAAGATTACCCGGAGTTTATCTCACACAACAACCCAGATGTAAGGGTGCTCGACGACCAGGTTTTCCTGAATATCCGGCGGTCATGCTTGCATCTGGTATCCTACCGAACTCCAGTATTGCCCTGCATTGAGACTTTGAGTTGGATAATCGATCACACAGACGTGCAAAAGTGCCTAATCAATGATGAGAATGGTGGAAGTGTCAGTTTTTTTCTCCCGACAAAGGTCCAGAAGTACTACAAAATCAGGGACTAGGAGGAGCGGTTGAACACAGAATTCGTTGTGAAGTTATATGAATTCCATGACACCAACCGATTAATGACATCCTGGTGGAAGGAAGACAAGAAATTTACAAACTCGAGCAACGGATGGTACATGAAAGTGAATCTGAGGGAGCCATATATCTACTTAATGGCTCTAATCTGTTGATTATATGGAGAAAAAGATTGTGCCAAGTTCTTGGAGGCATGGATTCCCCTGGAATACACTGTGGCGATTTTTGGGATTAGCTTCAACTGGGGATAAATTATCTCTAAGCAATTGAGCACCAGTATACTGCAGGCCCAGTCACCAAAGGAGGGAGAAGCACCTTCATTTCACATGGCCTCGTATCTACTAGATGTAATCTGTGCGAGGAGTGTCTTCGTCGGTATGAATTTGAGTTGGCACGTCACAAAGTTGCATGTACAAGTCTACTTCAACATCCTATGGGAAATTAGGCACAAGAATTATTATGCTCTTATTTGCGATGAATTCATTGCTCGGATCTATTTCATCATATTTAAAAAGGAATGCCCAAGGTTGTCTGTAGCAGCCAAGAAAATGATTTCGAAATTAGGCCACTGGTACCTAGATGAGACCACAACCTATATCAAGGTGTTCAGGGCCACCGAAGCACCACATTTTCTCCCCGCTCATGTCACATACCATCTCATTGTAGGAGAAATTTGTTACCAGACTATCCTACAGGGTTATAACGCCACTTTGGTTAAGGACAAGAAACGAGCATTCATACCCTACGGTTTCCATGTAGGGTTTTATATAGTGAAGGAAACTGCTCAAGCTAAATAAGAGGGTTTGAATTAGCTAGAATATAGGTTCCCAACAGGTCGTTTTTTCAAGAATGACCCTAAAGGCCTAGTTCTCCAACACGCTTCACAAGTCTTTCCCTGTTGGCCATACACACATGAAAAATTTGAAGATGATATTTTTATAGAATGTGCTCAGGACTAGGAGGAGGTATTACAGAGAAAGGATAATCCAAACATGACTAGGTTCAAAGCTATGAGTATGGATGATCAGGTCGAAACAATAGAACAGTGGGCTCAAGAAGCTCTCAAGGTTAGAGAAGAAATCAAAGAAGCAGAAACCACAGAGGCACAAAGGAGGGGGTTGTTGTTACTAGAAGGAGCCTAAAGAATCATCGACCAACTAGAGAACAATCCTCAACTAATATAAAAGACGAGGATCACCCCGGCTGACCCAATCATAATCAGAGAAGAGTTAAATGGATCAGAGTCAATACAATTGGAGGAAACCACCGGTCTAGAAAACCCCAAAGTTCCATCACCACAGGCTAGATAGTCGGTGACCATTCCAACCCAGTATGAGATTCCAATAACACCAGGTGAAACGGATGTGCCAAATCCCCTGTTTGATCTAATAACCATCTATGACGATGAAGAGAGTTCAAAGGTCTCATTTGTGACTCTGATACCAATTACAGAGGAGAAAGAACCTGAGGGAACATCTGTTCCAAGTATCAATGCATCAGTTCCAAACCCTCCGCAGGGAGACCATGAGGCTGAAAGTGTCTTAGACACTGAGTTTCTTGACCTATTGGGGACCCCAAAAAACAGGTCCAAGGATGAGTTAGGTTCAGGTGGACAAAAAGAGGAAGAGAAACAGCCATAGATCGGCACCTCGATAACTAATCACCAAGTAAGTATTGAGCATATCACTGACTCTTCAATTTCGATCGATACTTCACCAGTCGATGAACACTAGACGTAGGTCGATCCATCAGAACATATGGAAGAAGTACAAGAACTGGTCTTAGAACAAATACATACAGCAGGAAGCTTGGGAAACACTCTGACCTGGGTAGAACAAAAAATCCCTGAGCCCGTTGATGAGGTCACTGATATACAAGAGATCGCTTACAATAGGAAGAGGAAAGCTATCATGAGGATAACCACCAAGAAAAGAAGACTCATGTTGGATAGCTCGATTCTCATCACCACGGAGGACAAGTTGCCTAGCACAGAACACACAAATACATCTGAGCTCATCGGTGCAGGGATGGATATCACTGATGCCATGTTGGATTGAGAAAAATGAGATGAAAAGAAACTAGTTGTTGCACTAAAGGAGATAGACCATCTGCACCATTTGGAAAAATATTACCAAGACTCAATGCAGGCCATGGTGTTTCTGAAGAGTGAGTTCCAAGATGCATATGCAAAGTTCACAAGTGAAAGACATATTTTCACTGCATGTGTAGTCGATTATCAAGAAGATACCCTTATGGCACTGGAAACCTACAAGGACGTGGATATATGGTATGAAAAAGCATACCAAGTTGTAGAACAAATTGACTACATCAGCACAATGCAGAAGGGCCGAGAGGCAGAGGAGCATGGTATTCGAGTGCTAATGGATAGCAGCATTGCACAGATCAAGAAAGCAGCTTAATATTGGGTAAGTATGGCCCAGGAACCTCAGCGAGAAATACAAAAGAGATGGGTCAAGTGCAAAATAAGTTGGAAAAATATCAATCGGGAGATGAGAGACATTGGCCTCCAGGGATGAGAAGGTCGAAACAATAGAACAGTTGGCTCAAGAAGATCTCAGGGTTAGAGAAGAAATCAGAGCAGCAGAAAACACAGAGGAACAAAGGAGGAGGTTGTTGTTACTAGAAGGATCCCAAATAATCATCGATCAGCTAGAGAATGATCCTCAACTAATAGAAATGATGAGGATCACCCCGGTCGACCCGATCACAATCGGAGAAGAGATAAATGGCTCAGAGTCAATATAAATGGAGGAAACCATCGGTCTGGAAAAACCCAGAGTTCCATCACCACAAGCTAGATAATCGGTGACCATTCCAACCCAGTATGAGAGTCCAATAACACTAGGTGAAACGGGTGTGCCAAATCCCTTGTTTGATCTAATAACCATCTATGACGATGAAGAAATTTTGGAGGTCTCATTTATGACTCGGATACCAATTACAGAGGAGAAAGAACCTGGGGGAATATCTACTCCAAGTCTCGATGCATCAGTTCCAAACCCTCTTCAAGGCGACCATGAGGTCGAAAGTGTCTTAGACACTGAGTTTCTCTACCTATCGGGGACCCCGAAAGACAACTCCAGGGATGAGCTAGGTTCAGGTGGACAAAAAGAGGAAGTGAAACATCCAGAGATCGGCACTTCAGCATTCGATCAACAAGTAAGTACTGAGCATATCACTGACTCTTCAATTTTGGTCGATACATCACCAGTCAATGAACACCAGACAAAGGTCGAGCCATCAGAACATATAGAAGAAGTACAAGAGCCAATCTTAGAACAAATACATACAACAGGAAGCTTGGGCAACACTCTGACCTGGGGAGAACAAAAAATCCTTGAGCTCGTTGATGAGGTCACTGATATATATGAGATCACTTACAATAGGAAGAGGAAAGCTATCATGAGGAGAACCACCAAGAAAACAAGACTCACGATAGATAGCTCGATTCTCATCACCATAGAGGAGAAGTTGCTCAGCATAGAACACGCAAAGACAACTGAACTCATCGGCATAGGGATGGCTATAATTGATGCCACATTGGATCGAGAAAAACAAGATGAAAAGGAACTGGCCACTTCACTAAAGGATCTAGACCATCTGCGCCATTTGGAAAAATATTACCAAGACTCAACGCAGGCCACAATGTTTCTGAAGAGTGAGTTCCAAGATGCATATGCAAAGTTCACAAGCGAAAGACATATTTTCACTGCATGTGTAGCCAATTATCAAGAAGATGCCCTTATGGCACTGAAAACCTGGAAGGATGTGGAGAGATGGTATGAAAAAGCATACCAAGCTGTAGAATGAATTGACTACATCAACGCAGTGCAGAAGGGTTGAGACGCAGAGGAGCATGGTATTCGAGTGCTAATGGATAGCAGCATCGCTCGAATTAGGAAAGAAGTCAAATAATGGGTAAGTATGGCCCAGGAACCTCAATGATAAATACAGAAGAGATGGGTCGAGTGCGAAAGAAGATGGAAAAAGATCAATCGAGAGATGAGAGACATTGGTCTCCCAGAATTTGGCTCACCTGAAGACTTTGTCAACTTGCATGACATAGTCAAATGACATGCAGAACAAGAATAAACATGGGGAGTGGAGATCACACAGGTGGAAAGCATGACACCAGGTTAAATGCAGAAATTTATGGAACATTTGATCAAGTCTCGTGCAATTCTGCAGCGGTTAAGTGCCAAAGTCACCAAATATAGAGAACGAGCAGTGAAAGTGAAGGAAATGCTTGCAACTTTGATGGATCAACACAGATTCTTGTATGCTAACACATGTGAGGATCTCTTCATCAAATGGTCAGAATATTAGAATATTCATTGTTGGTTGGAAATTCTCTTCTATTGGTCTAGGGGATTTTTTATGGTTGATTTTGGTTCGACCTTACCATCCTATATTGACCTTGATTCAGATTTAATAAGCTTCCCAACAAAATCCCTTTAAAAATATCGGCCCCTCTGGCAAACCAGAAGGAAACACAGCACATAGATTGTACTATGCAGTCTCACCCGAGATATGTCTATGGGTGGCTACAATACTCAGGTGTTTGCAACCTGACACTGAGGGGAGATCTGTGGTTGTGTTATGTAATCTTTATTCATTCTGTCTAACCTCTAGTTATAACATTCATTCTATGCATGCATGTGGAATACTAGATATACTTCCCTACTTCATTCATCTAACATTCATCAATTAATTAGACATAAAGACGCATGCATTCATTCACATAACATAGTGTTATCGTGGTTCACCCCCTTCTGGGCTACGTTCACAAAGATCTGGCTCTTAGGCTTTTATTATAGTTCAGAAATATATCATGTCGTGCGTGTTTACAATCTTAGTTCTCCCCCTTTTCCATAGGCTCCTCGATCCCTGTGAGGCTGACTAGATCGCACCAGGATCCTCAGCCTGCGATCTAACCCTCAGGATCGAGTCNNCTCTCTCTCTCTCTCTCTCTCTCTGTCCCCTTCTCTAGTCTCTCTGTTGTCTCTTCTTCTCCTCTAAGTACTACTTATTTATATTCTTGGCTCAACAGCCATTACAATACATTACAAAATCCCTAACCCTAGAGTCGTTAGGTTTTCCTTGCATGTGTGCCTCACCTGCTTCTCTTACACGTGTTGCTTTTCCCTCAAGTTGTCTTTTCCTCCTTGCATGCTTCTTCTCCAAAAATATCCTTTCTTCCTGACTCGGTCTGCATCCAACAAGCCCCCAATACTGACATGTGGCTCATCCCAAGCCACCTAAACCTTGTGCGCTTCTTCAATCTCTCCTGCAAGAGCCTGGAACTTCTTTTTTATTCGATCCTGGACCATCTGGTCCATGAGGTCCATGTCGTCCTCTATGATCGTATATTCTGGTGGTGTTTTGTGTGCCTTAACTTTCTTTCATGCACCCCCCATTTATATAATTGGACTCTTCGTCTGGCCTTGCTCCTGCTGAGTAGCACTTGATGTTGCTCCCTATGTTGTCTCAGTCTCTTTTACATGTTCTTGTGGCACTTGGGTGTTGTTCTTCTTCCTTGCCCGAGTGCCTTTCTTGGACACATCCCCCTTTCTTCTGTTGCATTGGGTTCTTAATTTTCCTTGGCTTATTGGGCATTGTTTTGTCTCCTGCAAGTGTCTGTTCATGACCTACCTCAATCTCCTTATCCACGGACATCTCTCGATTCAAGTCTGGAATCCTCCAGTCCTCGTGTCAATCCCTGATAGTCATTTCTATGTCCTCTTCCTTGACGCAAAACTGCAATTGTAGCCATTGATTCTTGGGATCCTTTCATGCTTGGATCCACATTGTATGTCTGGTCTCTTTGAAGTTGTATATTCTATGATATTGTGCGACCACTTCTGGTGTAATCCGCCAAGTGTTGGCGATGATTTCCTACAAGTCGTTGTAATATACTGCGAACATGTCTCCATTCACCCTTTTTTTCTTGGAGTCTGAAGTGCTCCCCAGTGATAGGTATCGCACTGCGTGGCAAGGATTAGATCTTGTAGAAAAGTATGAATATTTAGGCTTCCTCCATCCGAATAAGGCGATCAAGACAAGTAGCCATGAATACTGAAATTATGTCCCCAAGTCCTACATGTCCTTGTAATCTTCAAAGAACAAATTCAACAAGTACGGGGCCCAACTGAGTGTAGTGCCCTCCGTACACTGTGTTGCAGTTACGATGACCCTGGCAGGGACTTCCTCTTTGCGGGATTTTCTAAGTAACTTGCACGCCATGACTTTTGTGGCCATCCTTGTTGTTGCGTCACTAATGCGCTTAATTATGATTCTGCGCAACCCTCTTTCTGTACCATACTTATTCTTCATTTCCTCAGCTAGTGCCTTATCCTTCGTCTTGTCATCAAGGAACTGTGTGGGTGTCTCCCCCCGTGTTAGCAGCCCTGTGATGTATGCAATGAGATCCATGTCTATCGAGACAAGTTGTTCCAGCCATAGGTATCCTCTGTGGGTTACTGCCATCAACTTCTTGAAGCAGTTGCTTACATCCCAACCCCTTCCAAAGTGTGGGATGTCCAACATGAGTAGAATCTCGGTTTTGGCTAGTTCAGTTGCCCACTGTTTTGGTTGGTTAATTGGTTCACCGAAGGGTCCTAAACCCACAGTATCCAGATAAACTTTCTTGGCTAACTCCGGATATTTGTTTGTGTCAGTCACATCGTAGTCTAAGTACCGTAGTTTCTCCACGTGCCTTAACAGGTTACCCGCGACACACACCCCTTCTAGAATGCACGGAAAGACTATGGTTGTGGTGGCATGCTTGCACGATGATCTTGCTACTGGTTGTTTTCCCTTGCGTTGTGGTCACTGACTCGAAGTTCCAGCCTCCATTGTTCTTTATTCTACATACTCCTCTACCCAGCCAGTGACATATTCCACTGTGCCCTCATGTGGCTATTCCGACATGGTTGTGTGTGACCTTTCTGGCGCGGTTGTTTCTTCTTAATTCAGGACCATCCCATTCATGCTCGGGGATTCTTTGGGGTTTTTCGAGCGTGAAGGATTTCCTGCATCCTGGTTTTGTTTCCTCTGCCCTACTTTCGGCATATCTATGTCCATGCCTACTGGTATTGTCTGTTGGGTTTCCTCCACCACTGGTGTGGGGCTTGTTGGTGTCATATCAGGCGATGGGATTTCTTCCATGTTGATAGTTTTTGGAGGCTGAGGTGGTTGCGGCTTACTTCCCTGTGACTGTTGAGGTTCTCTGATGTTGCTTCGAGGTCATTTGCAGGTCTGGCTCGACGCTCCTATCTTGGGTGGTGCCATGGTGGTAAAGGTATTCTTCGTCGAGCTTAGTTAGCTCAGTAACATCTACAACCTTGCTCTCTGCTCCATATACTCTATCGCTCTGTAATTTTCTCAATTTCACAATAACCCTTCCGATCTTGGCGTGCTTTCCTTATATAGAAATTGGGTGAAACTTCTCGGAGACGTTACCCACCTTGTGTTTTGAATGAACCAATGCTTCCCACGTACTTTCCATTTGAATTCCCTTGTCATCACCAATTAGCGCGATTAATGTGGCGTCCCGTCAATCGTTCTTATCATTCAATTTTGTTAACTACCATCCATTGGGGATTATTCACCGTACTCGCCATTTTCGTTGTTTGGCCTTTTAGTGATTGTTGGTCCTTTCTCCGTTGTGCTATCATTTCTGAGTGTGCATGCACATTCTCTTTTTAGCACACTACACCTGTGTTGTTATCTTTTGGTGTACGGCACGGTAACCCTTCTGTATTTTTTTTTGTTTTTTTTTTTTAGTAAGTGTTAGGAGGTCAGTTATCCCTATACAANCGCCATTTTCGTTGTTTGGCCTTTTAGTGATTGTTGGTCCTTTCTCCGTTGTGCTATCATTTCTGAGTGTGCATGCACATTCTCTTTTTAGCACACTACACCTGTGTTGTTATCTTTTGGTGTATGGCACGGTAACCCTTCTGTATTTTTTTTTGTTTTTTTTTTTTAGTAAGTGTTAGGAGGTCAGTTATCCCTATACAACTTCAGTCGACTCCCATTGATCATCCCTCTGCTTTATGTTCCTTCTAAATCCTTCAACTGTACAACTCCCCCATATGTGACAGTCTTTACTTCCTATGGTCCTAACCAATACATTCTAAGTTTTCCTGGGTGTCGAAGAGATTTACTATAATATACCAAGACTAAGTCTCCTTCCTTAAAAAAAATTCTCTTGATATGTCTATCATGCCAAGCTTTGTCCCTTTCTTTATGTACTTCTTGGTGAAATCCTACTAGAATCTTATCTTCCTCCATGATCATCAGTTGATTTAGCCTTTCATGTACTGCGCCTCGCTCTGTAATGTTTGTAATTGTTGCTATGTGCAGAATAGGTACCAAAATCTCTAATGGAACCACTGCTTCTTGTCCATACACCACTCTTAACAGTGTCTGTCATGTCAACTTTTTGCATCTGGTCTTGTACACCCACAGTACCACTGGTATCTTCAAGTCCCTATTGTTCCTATTAACATTGCATATATTTGTCAGTGCATTCTAGAGGATTTTGTTAAAGGCTTCCACTGTTCCATTTGCCTGAGGATGATATGTTGTACTCTTTTGATGATAAACTTCAAACTACTCAGTCATATCCCTAATAGTGATTTTAATAAAGTGAGTGCCTTCATCACTCATCAAAATCCTTGGGCATCCAAATCTAGTGATCACTTGCTCAAAATGGAAGTGTGTTGTTGTCTCTACACTGCAATATTTTACTGGTGTTGCTTCTTCCCATCTTGTTAAGTATTTTGACGCAGTGATAATGTACCTCGCTCCTGACCTTTTTGTTGGTGGGTTAATTGGTCCCACAAAATCTATTGCCCATTTTTCGAATACCTGCAAGGTTACTTGTGGTCTCAGGGGCATCTCATCCCTTCTATTCAATTTACCAACCCTCTGGCATACATCGCATTTCTGGCAATAGTCCTTTGAGTCTCTATGAACAGTCGACCACCATAGTCCTGCGTGCAATACCTTCTGCACGGTAGATTTTCCTGCAAAATGTCCTCCTGCTATTCCCTCATGGGCTTCTGCTAAAATCATTGGTATTTCATGTTCTAGCACACATCTTTTCAAGATGTTATCTACACCCATTTTGAATAAATTTCCTGCAATCAATTGGTAGTCTGCAACCCTGACTACCAGGTTTTTCTTCTACGCGGTGTTGAATTCCTGTGGCACAGTCCCTGTACTCAGGTACTAGATGTTGTCTGCAAAGTATTCATCGGATATTTGGACTAAAAATAGTTGTGTATCAAGAAATTTTTCCTCTAGATTTGTAGGTTCCTCCCCATTAGTGATCCTCAACAGGTGATCAGGTCCTGTGTTCAACTTCCCCGGTTTGACTATCACTTCAAAGTCAAATTCCTGGAACAAAAATAACCATCTACAAATTATCCCCCCCAACACTGGCTTGTTGATGAGGTATTTGAGCGTTCAATGGTCTGTGAACATCTTGAAATGTTTCCACAATAAATAATGCCTAAACTTCTGAAGCGCATAGACCATAGCTAAGCCTTCTTGGTCTATGGTATTGTAATTTTGCTCTAATTCTGACAGTTTCCTACTAGCGAATGTTATAGGATGGTCCAATTCTCTTGATCTTGGTTGCCCCAGTATAGCTCCAAGTGATATGGCTGATGCATCTACATGTACATGGAATGTCTTTTCCCAATCTAGGAATACTAGTATTGGTGTGGTTACCATCTTCTCTTTCAGGGTGTCCAATCTGTGTTGACAGTCCTCTTTCCACTGAAACTTGATGTCATTTCTTATCAATTTCTCCATTGGCGTAGTGATCTGTGCATACCCCTTTATAAGCTTCCTATAGTATCATGTGTGTGCCAATGTAGCTCTTAATTGGCGGACTTTTTTTGGTGGTGGTAGATTAACAATTACTACAATCTTGGCAGGATCTACTAGCAAGCCTTGTTTGCATACTATATGGCCCAATTGTATCCCAAAAGGTGTTCTGAAGATGCAATTCTTGATATTCAATGATATTTGACATTGCCTGCATCTTTATAACATCAACCTCAACACCCATACATGGTCTTTCAACAGACTATAGACTGTCCAATCGTTCAGATATACCTCTAAAAACTAGTGGATAAATTCTTTGAATACAGCTATAACTACTCTGGAAAATATTGTTGATGCATTCTTCAATCCAACCAACATGACTGTATACGAGTAGGATCCCCATTCCATGGAAAAAGTGGTCTTGTATAAGTCTTTCTATGTTATCTTGATATGATGGTATTCTGAGAATCCATCAATGAATGAATAAGCTTCTTGCCCTCCTACATTCTCCAACACCTCATCTGTGAAAGGAGTAGGGAATGGGTCATGTAGGCATGCATCATTCAGCTTCCTCAAGTTGAAGCATATTCTTATCCCTCCTTGTTTCTTCTCCTTAACTACCATTGGGCTTACCCATTATGATTCCTCTACAGGTTTTATGATTCCAGCCTCCAACATCCTGTCGATTTCCGCTTTGACTTTTTTCTTATATATCGGGTTTAGTCTGTATGGTCATTATCTGATCGTTATTGCCTCAGCTCTGAGAAATATTTTCATTTCGCCTAGCTCTCCTACTATGCCTTTCATTTCTATGAACATGGTTGGGAACATTTTGTTGTACTCGTGCAGTAACTCTATTATGCTTTCCACTGTTTTCTCATCCCAATAGTCTCCAATGTTGGCCATTTTGGGGTTCTCGACTGTCTCGATGTTCACTTTCTTCACCTTGATCAGCACAGCAATTACTTCTAATTCCAAAGGTGGACCCTCCACTTCTCTTTCTCCTCCAGCTTCCTCGATCTAAATATCGTGCGGGTCATCTTCATTTGGTGCTTCTTCCTACACGTGGTAGCATGATAGTAGTTCTTTTATTGTCTGTATGTTTTGTTGTTGTTCTTTTGTCATGAGTTCAAATTTTGGTGCTTTAATGAATATCACCCCTCTGATTTGTTTAATTTTTGCGTCTATGTTGGGGTTCTCATGCTCGAATGAGAAAGTGACTGCAAAGTTTTGATGTAATATTTTCCAACTCGTAGTTCCTCTGCACAATTCCTGGTCTATATACCCGTTTGTTGGGATGCCTTCTAGTGTGTGAAAAAAATGGTGAGGCCAATCCTCCGGTTGTGTCATTTTCCATAGCGCTCTGCACTTCTCCAAGTGTTCTATTGGTGCCCCCTATTCGTCATATTTCTGCAACTAGTTGCTTCCTTGGTTTGCGCCAAACCTATTGTGTAGTAACCGCTTGCATTGATACCAATCCTTAATTATTTATTTGTGCGCACCCCACCATCTTGCAGGTGTTGCCTTGAGTGCTATATCCAAGGCTAAGAGCCTCTGATTTTCTAACACCTCATATTAATACCATGTTAATAATTCTTCTAAGTAATTCACCCCATGGAAGCTAGAAGGTTCCCTTATCTCCATACCTACCCATCTTACTGTGCGGTCTATTCTTGCACATCTTCTTGTGGAGACTTCGTGTAACCTCTGCTGCCAATTTTCTAAGCCTATATTTGAGTCTAACGCACATGAAGTAATGCTTCACCAACTGAGTACCCCATCTGCAGTTCGGTTCACATAATATTCTTGTCACGCGGTTGTTTTGAACAACTAGTTAATTTCCTCAAGGTCCAAGCAAGTAGGTTCTACGAACCCTTCCCCTTATGATGGGTCCAGTAGCGCAGTGACTCTATATTCTCCTAACTCGAAGGTCATCTTCCGCATATTTAAGTTGATTATTTCCTGGTTATCAAACGCCCAATCCAAGCTAAGCAATTCCAGATAAGGTGTTGTGTCATCCACTATCTCGATTTCTTTGAAGTTGGATTTAGTCTGCACTCCATCCAGATCTACGGTCACTCCTTTTAGTCTTCCAATTGGTAGAACTTTGTGTTGATTTTCTAGTTTCAAATGAACAGGTGAATATCCTAATGTGGGTTCTCCCATACATTTCCATGTCTTTTTAGGTAATACATTTACTTCAGATCCTAAATCCAGTATAATATCTCCCATGTTGAAATATCCAATGTTGGCATTCAATATGAATTCCATGTTTGTTCTCCTTCTCGTATGCAGATGATTAACTGTTTTATGTTCTAGATTTCCTTCTGCCTATATGCTACATATTTCTAGCATATTTTGTAATTTTTTAACAAAGGATGGATCATTTAGTAGTCTAACACAAGATTGCAAAAAAACCTTAATCATACTTACTTATCCCAGTGGTTGTTTTTTTCCGTTGTGATCTAGCGATGGAGGCATATCGTACGCTGGCACTTCCTTATTATACTGCACAGTTGATGTCGATGCAATGTCTGGCTTCATGAATTTGTGTCTAGCTTATTTGAAAGTCTCCTTTTCGTTATGTGCATCAAACTGCTTCCTTGGTTCGGCATTCTTCTTTACCCATTGGTGTTGTGCTAGCTCTTGTCTTACTACATCGTTTCCTATTTTATCTCCTCCTCGCGTAACTATGATGATGTTTATCCCTTCATCCATTGCCTGATATCCATTGAACATTCTAATTTTTCTGATTTCTCTTCTCCTAGATCTTCCCTAATAGTGTCGGACATTCTTTCGTGTCATGATCTGATGCGTGCCAATACATACAGGTCGCTGGTGGAAGTGGGCATTCTCTTGCATAGTGTCCTGGTTGTTGACAATTGTGGCATACTACTGGTCCTCTACCTCTTCCAAATCCTCCTCTTACTCTTCCTCCACCTCTGTAGCCAGCACAATCCCCTCACGGCGCATTATACTAAGGCGCCTAGTTATACTGCATGGTATTATAGTGTGGTTGCACGGTATTATACTACGGTTGTGCAGTGTTATAGTGTTGTTGCGCAGTATTATACTATTGATGCGTAGTGTTGTTGCGTAGTATTATACTGCTAATGTGCAGTGTTGTACGGGGCTACTACTTGGTTAAACTGAGGTGTGGCTTGCCTGGTCATCATTTTCTCTTGCACCATGTATGCATCTAATGTTCTTTCCCTCATAAGGTCCATGGTTCTGCAATCTTTGTCATCATGGCCTACTGACTTGCAAAAGTTACAATAAGAGCTCTTTGGTATTGTCTGATATTTCTGCATCATTGGGCAATGATATGGATCATGACCCTATTTCTTACAAATCTCACACCATAGTCCTGTTGTTGGCAATGGGTTTGGCATTCTTGCTACCATGTACTGCGTGAATGTTGGACATTTGTTCTTATGGTGTCCTTTTGTCCTACATGTGGTACACCAAACAACTTCTCTTTTGTCCTTACCTTTTTTCTAGTTTAGCTATAATGTTAAGTTCTTCAAATCCTCTTTCAACTCCTCTATGGCTAGATCTATATTCTGATATTGGTTCTCTTCCAATTGTAGGGTTTCTTGTAGAGCCTATGCCTGCAACTGAAACTTTTGTTGTCGCAACAGATATTTCAAGTGTGGTAGCAGATAATTGATGAACAGATGACTATGTTGCATATCTGTCATGACATATTTCAGCTTTCCCTTTGGTCGTTTGAATCTCTAGTCAATCTCCCATACTGATTATCTTGGTTTCTATCTGATCTCTATAATTCGTTCATGTATTGATCCTCTGAACTATACTTCTGGAACTCATTTATCAGCAGCTTCTTGATATCTCCAATCATTATGGTTGTCCCTAGCGGACTGTTTGCAGTTAAACTCATGTACCAATCCAGTGCACGATCTCTTAGCATCATAGCTAATTGTACCAGTTTAGTGTCCCCGTCTATGATCTATTTTTCTTCCTAGATCTTTTCACAGATAAACAGGTGCTTCTTCAGGTCCTTCGACGCCTCTCCTTTGAATTTCGGTAACCTGATGGTGGGATCATGTCCTTCCATCATGAATGTTGAACTACTACCTCTGCGTGATGTAGATACTTGACTACTGCTTCCTGAATTAGATCCCCCAGTTGTTTTTCCTTGTGTAGATGTACTTCCTAATGTCTTCCTTCTCCCGAAATTTAGCTATCTAAATGGTGGTGTTCTTCTTGGTGTATTAGTCGCACATTGGTTTATTGGTTCCACACTGACACTACTATGGATAGGAGTGTTGCCTTCTATTTTTGCTCTTGGACCTCTCGTCTTCCTCTCATATTTTGCATGCAGGATTTCCTCAATATGCTCCATGGCCCGGAGATCCTCTACCTCCTCTTCATCACTTTCCAATCCTTCCCTCGCGGCTACGACTCTCTTCTTGGTGTTCACCTTATATTGGTAGGGTACTCCACTGCGCATCTTTCTAGTTGTTGCCATGATCCGCTTGATTTGGTCTTCATCCATCATAATTGGGTCCAAGGCCTCCTTCTTCTTTCCTTTATCCCCTTCTCCTTCCATTTCTCCTTCTCCTGTCAGTGCTTCCCCCCTTACCCCATGCACACAAGGAAGCTTAGTTGTCTGACTCCATTGTCCTTACACCTTTGTTATGTAGTAATATCTTAATGGAAGTATATAACGATCTGATGTACCTACCTCGAGGTCCCTTCAAGAACTCTTGCTCAGCTGCGTTGTATGACTTCGTTGTATCTACTACAAATTCTGTGATAAATCCTGCAACAATGTTGTCTAACTTGAAATCTACAACATGTGTAAACTTATTATCAACTTGTTGTAACTGTGCGATCTCTTCAGTATTCCACTCTAGTTGTCTGATCCTATTTGTAGGATGGTTGTCTTTCAATATTTTTATCCACTCCTGCAATACATGTGGGAAATCACAGAAAAATACTTCATGAAAGTCACTGAATACGTACTTGTCCAGATATTTGCGCGGTGTTAACTTCAGATTTATGTTATATTTCTGTGAAAATTCTAACTCCTTTGTCTTCAACCAGCTCTCTATATTTGCCTTTGTTGGATTCCACGGTCTCAACATTCCCTTCTAGATTCTCATTATTTCAGCAACTTGTTTCCCAATTCAACATTCTTTCGACGCCTATTCCCCAAATTACACATACTCAGTCCCATTTTCTTCCACACAACTGGAAACAAAACCATTTGTTGGTTGGATCTACTCTTCTATTGGTCTAGGGGATTCTTTATGGTTGATTCTAGTTCAACCTTACCATCCTATATTGACCCGAGTTCATATTTAATAAGCTTCCCAACAAAATCCCTTTAAAACTATATTGACCCTGGTAAACCAGAAGGAAACGCAGCACACAAAGTGTACTATGCAGTCTCGCCCAGGATAGCTCTATGGGTGGTTACAATACTCAGGTGTTTGCAACCTGAGACTCAGCGGAGATCTGTGGTTGTGTTTTGTAATCTTTATTCATTCAGTCTAACCTCTAGTTATAACATTCATTCTATGAATGCATGTGGAATATCAGATCTACTTAGTTACTTCATTCATCTAACATTCATCAAATAATCAAACATAAAGACACATGCATTCATTCACATAACACAGTGTTACCGTGGTTCACCCCCTCTTGGGCTATGTCCACAAAGATCTGGCTCTTAGTTATTTATTATAGTTCAGAAATATATCACACCGTGCGTGTTTACAATCTTAGTTCTCCCACTTTTCCACAAGCTCCTCGATCCCTGCGAGGCTGACTAGATCACACCAAGCTCCACATATTGTGATCTAACCCTCAATATCGAGTCACTCACTCCTTCCCTAGCTCGCCAGCTTAATGACTCATACACTCTTTACAACTCTCTCTCTCTCTCTCTCTCTCTCTCTCTCTCTCTCTCTCTCTCTCTCTCTGGTCTCTCTGCTCTCTCTCTCTCTGGTCTCTCTGTTGTCTCTTATTCTCCTCTAAGTACTACTTATTTATATCCTTGGCTCACCATCCATTACAATATGTTAAAAAAAACCTAACACTAGTGTCATTAGGTTTTCCTTGCATGTGTGCCTCACTTGCTTCTCTTACACATGTTGTTTTTCCCTCAAGTTGTCTTTTCCTCCTTGCATGATTCTCCTCCAAAAATAGCCTTTCTTCCTGACTTGGCCTGCATCTAACAGTCATACACTCCAGTAGAACCACGAGATTATTTCCAGAGGACAAAGACATCAAGTGCCACGTGGCAATATTTTGTTTTACTTAATACAAATTTGTAACAGTTATTTTTAGTTAGTGATTCTTTATAAATAGGGGGATTGACCTTTTAGAAAAGGTCGATGGTTTTGGGAAAGGACCCTCTTTTTGAGAATTGTAAAGAACTATTTTTGAACAACCTTAATTGAGAAGTTTTGTTTAGAACCAGAGACAAATTTATGTTTTTTCAGCAAAGGCGTTATGTGATTAGATTGAGGAGGAATTACTTCCAAATTTTATTTCACTAATTGATGATGTAATGAGTAAGAGTTTTCTGAATCTATTGATAAGTTATATGTTTCAATATTTTAGCAGTTCTTTTGTTCTTAATGATGAAAATAAAATCGTTGTGTTAATGTGTGATTGATGGTAGAGCTAAGGAAACTATTTTTCTTGCAATCATCTTATTGCATGTGTATTTTATTTCAATAATTGTATCTCAATCATTGTTGAAATACCAGCAAGTTAATGTATTATTACTAGACTTGTAATAGGTGTGAATATCGTTGTCTGCATGCTTGAGCATGAGGGTTATCCCAGGCTCAGCCTTCTTCAGTAGTTAATAATCCCTTCTACCAGTTGGTTTATACCAGCACACCTCATTTTATCAGACTCATCTAATAAAAGAAAAGAAAAAAAGAAAATGTTTAATTTGAAGGAGGAACTTTCACAGAAAGGTATCTTGTCAATCACTATGTAAAGCCCATCGATAAATTAGCTAGATCGAAAGATATGGAGAACCATTCCACCATCAAACGTGCAGAGTCTAATTGGGCCTCTAATGAGGGTTTGGTTCCTACTGTTGAGTTAAAGGGATCTCGAACCCCTCAACAGTAGGAATCACTGACTGAATTCTCTTCAATCCCTTAGGGGCCTAGCTAGAATATATCAAACTCTTTGTGTGTATTGGGATAGCCTTTCTCTTTGTTCCACACTAAGACAAATTCTTCGTGTTTATAGTCCTCCTCCTTAATATGTGTCATTTCTTAACTTACCTTGGTGTCTTGTTTCAAGGGAGTGGAGTGGGACATCTTTGTAAAGATATCTTCTTGGCTCAATTCACTCAACATTTCTCTATCACATTTCTTTAATATCATGATGGAACTAACCATTTTCTCTTTGTACTTGTCTATTTGTTGTTGATAATCCTCCCTTCTTGGCCACATTATATCATCAATATCATCTTCTTGCAAAAAAGGAAGATCATCCAAGTCTTGAGAGACGTTAGGGCCATAGTGAGGATATTCACCCCTTTTAGTATCTTTATCTCGTTCTATAATAAGGGGGTAGGACTCTACTAAGGCATATGTTTCATGCAAATGTAGTTTTTCCTCATTATCTTGTTTGAGAAATTTGACATAACTAAGCTCACTGCCCTTATATTTGTCGGGTTTCTTTTAGTAACCACTTCCATTGGGCCATATCAGATTATCAACACTATATTCTTCTGCAAAGGGAAGGGTGGTCCATTCTTGGGAGGAACAAGAATCTATGGAGTCACAATTACTTTGGTCATTTCTATAATTAGGCATTTCAACGTGTTCCTTCCTTTTTGGCTAATTATACAAAGTGATATGAATTTGAGCCCCAACTGGGATGTTTGTATAAGACAAGTCCATCTACATACTTCTGACTAAGTGGCGGCCCATTTCCTGGATAATAGCATCCCCCAAGCATCAGGCACATCAATGAAAACAATATCCATCATGATGGGAAAACCAGGATAATCAACAAGCTGGACTTTAAGATCTCCAATCAAACAACAAGCCTCAATACCTTTGACTCAAATCCACAAATATTCTTATAAGGCCCTGTGATATCCAACCCTAATTGGTTCATGACCTTCAAAGTCATCATATTAACAGACTCCCCAGAGTCAAACATACAATTGTGAAGCCATAAGTCATTTATTGCCAAGGAGATGAAAAAGGGTGCATGTTCCTCCTTAGTTTGCTCAAAATGATTAGATTGTAACAATATGGGAGGATATTCAAACATCTCTAGATCATTTGATAACCCTCTTGTCTCCTCTAAATAATGGATCTCCAGTATCCCATGAATCCTCTTAACCCTTTGCAATATATCATCCATGTTAGTGCTTAGGTCCATCTTAGCATCCTTAGGTATCGGAGGGGGTGTTTCCTGAGGAAATCTAGGGTCACTAGGTGGATGTTGGGGTGCATCATTTTTCCTAGTGTACACTCAAAACTCTTTCTCCCTAAGCTGTAGAATACTTTAGAGAATAGGAAAAGTAATTTTAGCAACTACTTTCACAAGATTACTTCTAGATCAGTGTTGTTGACATTCTAGGGCCTATGGAGTCTCAAATGCATTCAAACTTGAAGATTGAGCTAATTGAAATCAAGAGGTAGAGTCAAAACCCTAAGGTGCAAGCACGTTTGGGCCTTAGGCTAAAGACTTTGAGGAAAATAAAATCTAGGGTGCAAGCATGTTTGGTCCCTAGATATTGTTTCCCCTTCTTGTAGCTTTACTTAGGTCAAAGATCAATTATCTAGGGATAAAATCCTAAAGTGATAGCACTTTAGGGCTTTAGGCTTCTAACCCTAGTAAGGATGTTTCACTAACTTGGACAAATAAAAATTTGTGAGGGGAAGTAGCACTTATGTTCCCCTATTAGAGTTTCAAAAAAACAAGACTTATTGCAAAAAAATAGCAATTTCACCATTTACATCAACAAAAAACCATAGAATTGTTAGAAAAACAGGATCGTGGAGCAATAACATAAAACAAATGCAAAAATAAAACACAGAAGATACACAATAGAATAGAGACACAGATATACGTGGTTCACCCAATGTGGGTTATGTCCACCATATAAATTGCCAGGTCCTTCCTTTATTATTATCCAGCAAATGAATGGATACAACCTACAACAAATCCGTTGTAACTTCCTCTTCTTTCTCTCACATTCTCCTCTCTCAGAATACAATATTCGCAATCAATACATAGCCGCAATACATTTCCCTCATAAAAGAGGGTTACCTTCTAGGGAAAAAAACACTAACATAACTTCTATCGTTAGAATTGTGACCTTATAATGAACGGTCTAGATTTACTATGAAATTACAATATACATTTACAGGGCATTTTTCCTTCGGGGGCTTCACCCCTGGACCCCACAGGGGGGTAACCCCCCCTGCACTCCCCCGCGTGGAGGAGTGTACATTATTCCAGGGTGTAAATTATTCGTGGGGTATAAACACAGCTGAAAACAAAGACCTCTGAATTAGAAAGATAATCAGGCTCCACAACCAACAATCTCCCACTTGGAGACTGATCTCAACAACTCCACCGATGTTGTATCTACTGGACCATGATCCTTCTTGGACCTGGAAAATTTCTCATTTTCATATTCATGCTTGAAGACCAACTGAAACTGAGCAAGAACTTAGTTTCTCCCTAGTTACTCCCTTTGTTAACATGTCTATAGGACTATGGCCAGTGTACCTTTTCCAACTTCAAATTTTCATCTTCCAAGACGGATCATATGAAATGGTACCTAAGTTTTATATGCTTAGTCTTCGAATGGAAGTTTGAGCTCTTTGCAATATGAATGACACTCTCACTGTCATAGTACAACCTGTTATTCTCTTGCTTCTTTCTCAATTCCTCCATAAACCTTTGTAACCAAATCATCTCTTTACTAGCCTCTATAGCAACAACATACTTTGTCTCTTTTGTTGAAAGTGCAACAACCTTTTGCAGTTTTTAAATCCAACTTATTGTTGTTCCACCTATAGTAAAAACATACCCTGTGGTGCTCCTCCTACTATCTTTATCACCTGCCATATCCGAATCAACATATCCATGTAGAAAAGTGTTTGAACCTTCAAAACATAATGCATAAGTAGAAGTACCTCTCAAATACCTGAGAATCCACTTTACTGCCTCCCAATGTTCTTTACCTGGATTATTCATATACCTGCTCACAACTCCCACTGCATGTGCAATATCTAGTCTTGTGCAAACCATCACATACATCAAGATACCAACTGTTGATGAATAAGGGACCTTGGACATGTATTCTATCTCCTCATGTGTCTTGGGACACATTTCCTTAGTTAATTTGAAATGGTTGGCCAAGGGTGTACTAACTAGTTTTTCATTCTGCATTCTAAGCCTCTCCAACACCTTCTCTATGTACTCACCCTGAGACAATGTCAATTTGCAATTTTTCCTGTCTCTTGTTATTCTCATACCAATGATTTTCTTTACGGCACCCAAATCCTTCATCGCAAATGAATTAGATAATTTCTTCTTGAGCACATTTATATATTGCATATTAGACCCTGAAACAAGCATGTCATCTACATACAATAGCAAGGTAACATAGTTTCCATTTTCTAGGTTTTTGAAATAAACAAAGTGATCAGAATGACATCTACTATAACCTTGTTCTATCATAAACCTGTCAAACTTCAAATACCACTGCCTTGGAGATTTCCTTAGGCCATACAAGCTCTTCTTCAACCTGCATACCGAATTGTCCTTCCCTTTGACCTCATATCCCTGTGGTTGTTGCATATAAATCTCTTCTTCCAAATCCCCATGGAGAAAAGTTTTTTTTACATCTAATTGTTCAAGATGCAAATCTTCCACTACCACAAGACTTAAAATAGTCCTAATTGAAGTCATTTTGAAAACATGAGAAAATATTTCATCGAAATCTATACCTTTCTTTTGTGCAAACCCCTTTACAACAAGTCTATCCTTGTACCGCTTTTTTCCTCCATATGCTTCCTTCAACTTGTAAACTCATTTATTCTACAATGCTCTTTTTCCTATAGGAAACTGAACCAAGTTCCAAGTCTGGTTATTTACCAAGGAATCCATTTCCTCTTTCATGCTTTTCTCCCACTTCTTTTTGGTATCTACCTACATTGCCTCTTAATAACATTCTAGTTCACCAAAATCAGACAACAATAAATAATACAATGAAGGAGAGTATCGTTCAGGGGGTCTACTTAACCTAGTATATATTCTAACAACACTTGCAGGATTTTGAGGTACATGTTGATCATGTTTTTGTACATTTTTATTTCCTGGTACCTTTGGAGTTTCTTTTTCAGTGATCTCATCCAACACTGTGTATTCTGGTTTTTCTTTTTCCTGTTTCTTTCCCTGCAAGTGATATTTGTACATGACCTTCTCATTGAGTATTGTTGTTTTTCTTCATATAAGATATGATCGATATATTATTACAATGATGAGTGTTCCATATATTGGGAACATATTGTGACCATCAATAACTATTTATTATTATCATTTACTTTATTATATATGATATTTAATAATCAATAGTCATATTATAAATTATTATTCTAAGAGAATGTCTTCCGATGTTGTCCAAACTTCAACAATCCCTCTCAACGAGGGAGACATTCTACATCATGCCAAGCTTGTCTCTGAAGTATACAAACTTCACCCTAGGCTCATGACACTTGTCTCTCAGTCTTGGGAGATGTCTCTCTCCCACCTGAACTAAGCAGAAACTCCTTATGCGGCTCTCCCTTTTGAGCCAATTGACTCTCTATAAGATCAAGCTCACTCTGGGTATGCATGTAATAGCATATATCATCTTGAGTTTTTATCATTCCTTGTCAAATCACCATGACTAGGACAAAGACCACACTAGGATCTTTCACCACAAGTACACACTTGTGAGTGAATGTCAGCCTGATGCTAACTGACACGTGGAAAAAAAACACTTCAAGCACCTTGAGTCCATATTATTCCTTGTCATGATCAAGGAAGGACTATGCTTGGGCCCATTTACCACAAGTGCATCTTTATGAGAAATGTATCATATCTCCCTTGGTCTGCAGCCCAATCTAGGAGAAGTTATGCACGATGTTGAAACATCAGCACTCCCTCTTAGCTAGGGAGGTATTTTTCCATAGTAGTATACAACTATTGTCCAGAGACACACAGTCTCTGCCAGTGGTACACAACCACCATAGTATAAAAAGGTTTCTCACACATGGCACTCCCATGTGAACTTCTAGAGGCTACTTCCTCTAGGAATATTTAGGTTCAACTCCCCATAGTGTGTGACGTCAAGGGTCAACTCCCTTGACATGTCCTCATGTGATCTCCACATGGGATGATGGGCTATAAGCCCAAATGTACTTATCCCTTATCAAATAAGTGTCCCACTTATCCCTTCTCGAATAAGTGTCCTCACATATCAACTCAACTCAATTCACAGAGAATAAGTGTACGATCTAGAGAAATTTTGTCACACATGGCACTCCCATGTGGACTTCTAGAGGCTACACCCTCTAGAAACACTAGGGTCAACTCCCATAGTGTGTGATGTCAAGGGTCAACTCCATTTACATGTCCTCATGTGCTCTCCACATGGGATGTGTCCTCATGTGCTCTCCACAAGGGACGTTAGGATATAAGCCCAAACACATGTATCCCTTCTCAGATAATTGTCCCACTTATCCCTTCTCTGATAAGTGTCATCGCATATCAATGCTCTATTCTTGGGTAGGGTTGCTACCTTCGGAGTTGGATTTAGAGTTACCCCTCTCGTTCAATACAAGGCTATCCCGAATTTCTACTATCTCGCGCTCAATGAAATCAACTTGGCTAATGAATCAATCCCTATTCCCAAGGGTACATTTGAAATTCAACTCGATGGAAGCGCAGGCCTTATCGTTGATTCTAGAATGATTTTCACGCACTTGGAGGATGTGAGATATCATCATTTTTTTTGTATGTTGTCAAGTCAAAAATCCTAACAAACCCAACTAATGTACATGTTACTTGGTGTTTCGATCTCTGTTACAATGCGATACCTACTCTCTGATTTCCAAGTATTACTTTTCACTTTGAAGGTGGTGTGAAATATGTTCTGCCAGAAGAGAACTCCTTCATATCAAATCAGAAAGATGATAGTGGGTTAGTTTTCCTTCTGTTCAAGTCTGTGTGGCCGGTGGGGTCAATTTTGATATTCAATAACATTCAGTAGCAGAATTTCCAAATAGTCAATGATCTCAACCATAACAAGCTCTATTTTGCGCCTTGTCTCTTGGAGAAAACCAACTGAGTGGAGGAATCCCACCTCCACTACTAAATTTCTTGGAGTTATGCTACTTCTACTTGTATGACAAGAGGCTTGTCCTGACCAATAGCTCTCTCATTTTTTGGGGCCCTCCCGTGAGGGAGTCAAACCCATTCCTACTCTGATACCATGTTGTTTTTCTTCATGTAAGATATGATTGATATATTATTACAATGATGAATGTTCTATATATAGGGAACATATGGTGACCATCCATGAAAGGATGCTTCCCTTGAATAATCAATACCTATTTATTATTATCATTTATGTTATTATATATGATATTTAATAATCAATAATCATATTATTAATTATTATTCTAAGAGAATGTCTTCCGATGTTGTCCAAACTTCAACAAATATGACATCTTTACTCCTAATGATTTCGTTATTTTCATAATCCCATAAGTGATAACCAAAATCATTAACATTGTATCCAATAAAGGTACACTTCTTGGATTTTGGCTCAAGCTTTGTTCTATTTTCTTTATCAATATGGACAAATGATTCACAACCAAAAGTCTTCAAAAAATAATAGTTTACCCTTTTATCTGTCCATGCCTCCTCTAGAATTCTACCATCCAAAGAGCTTGAAGGTCCTCTGTTTATTAAGTAAACAGAAGTATCTACAACATCTGCCCATAATGGTAAGGGAAAACTAGCATGAAATCTCATACTCCTTGCACGCTCCATGATTGTCTTGTTCATCCTTTATGACACACCATTTTCTTGTGGTGTTCCTGGAGCTATCTTCTGTCTACAAATCCCATGGTATGAACAGTAATCATCAAAATCCTTGCTGCAATATTCACCTCCATTGTCTGATCTGAGACACTTCAACCTTTTTCCTGTCTCATTCTCAACCAAAGCTTTCCATTTCTTAAAAGTATTAAAAACATCATATTTTTGTCGAATGCAATAAACCCAAGTTTTTCTAGTTGCCTCATCAATAAAAGTAACATAATAACAAGAGACACCAAGAGATCATACTTGAGTTGGTCCTCATACATCTGTATGCACAAGCTCTAACCTTTCACTCTTGTTTTCTTTTCCAACTCTGAGAAATCTGACTCTCTTCTATTTTCCATAAACACGATGCTCACAGAAATCCAAATCAATTTGCTTAAGATCTGGCAACAAATTTCTTTTGTGAAGTATATGATCCCCTTCTCACTCATGTGTCCAAGCCTATGATGCCACAATGTTGTATCCACTCCTGTAGAAGCTAAAGAGATTGAAGAGTCAGTATTACCAGTACATAAATACAATGTACCTACCTTCTCACCTTTTTCTATCACCAATGATCCTTTGGTGACCTTCCACACCTTATCTGTAAATATGGATATACAACCTTTACTTGCCAACTGCCTTATTGAAATTATATTTTTCCTTAGATCCAGAACATGTCTTACATCTTTCAACAACCATTAGTTTCCATTTCTTTGCTTTATTTTTACCTTTCCCATTCCAACAATTTTGCATGGTGCATCATCACCCAAATGAACCTGTCCAAAATCACCTTGAACATAATCTAGAAAATGTTTCCTATGGGGTATGGCATGAAATGAAGGCCCTGAATCTACTACCCAAGACTCAAAAATATTATCTACAAAAATAATCAAAGCATCTTGTAACACATCACCTGTTACATTTGCTTCCTGATTTTTCTTTTGTTGTCCATCTCTTTGTTTCTTTAGAGCTCTGCAGTCTTTCTTCAGATGTCCTTTCTTCCCACAATTCCAGCACTCTATCTTTCCAAATATGGATTTGGATATGCCCTTACTAGAATTCCCCCAGTTCCCTGGGCCCTTTCCTCTATCCTTTTGTCTTCCCCTATTCTCCATGTTTAACGCATTACCTGATGTCTCACCTGTGCTTTTTTGTCGCATTTCCTCACTAAGGATAACACCAACAACATCATCAAATTTTAAAGTGTTTGAACCAAAGATAGATTTACTTACAACCATGACCAATCCTGATCCAGGTGGATATCGGTGGCCACCCACCTTTTCCAACTGGTACAAAACACTTTTCTGACAATTTTGGTAATTTACTATTTTTAGCAATTTTTAACTTCTGGAGCCATTTTGAGGGCCTAAATGAAGGTTTTTTGGGATCAAGATTCTCAATGATGACCAAATTCTATAATTGTGCCCCCTAAATGAATATCCTCGACAATACCTTTCCAACGAGCTATCGTGCACCCCAAACGAAGATCGTATGCCAAAGTTACGCCCCCAGGAAGTTGATACACCAAACTACCTAAAATGGGGTCCACAAAATGGTTGGCTTTTCATCTTCTGGGGTTAGGGTTTTGGATTTTATTTATGATAAAAATTCATTTGGAATCTCATTGTAAAATCATCTTCTTGCAAATGTGAGTAGCGGACAAATCTCTTCTCAGAGATAAGTTGCCACCATTCTAGCGAGTCTTTCACTCTGTATTTTTACAATCTTTGTACATTTTCTCTCATTAATAGAAAAATTGTGTATTACTGTATCTCTATGTTTATGGTTTCATCTCTGATACATTTTTGTAATATTATTGGATATCTGAGATATCTCTGTACATTACTTTATTATATCTCCGCTCTCATTTCATGTCAAAAATAATCTGGATCAGTGGTATCAGAGCAGGTTGCTCTTGATTGTTTTTTCAGTGCATGTCCCCGACGAGATCAGAGTATAGAAAGTTGGGTCTCGATCTTGTCTCTCTTGAAGACAATCGCTCTCGCACGCAAAAGAAACCCTCCATGGCGGAAGAAAATAAAAACGATGAAGCAGACGATTCTATCAATCTGTTGCTTGAGCAAGCTCTCACGCGACAAAGGGACGAAATGATGAAGAATCGTTCCCACATCCTTCAATGCCTGTCGATAGCAACAAGTGCATCTTCATCAAACAACCACTTTGGAAGCACCTCTCCTTTCAAGGTACAGGTTAATTTTGATATTCCCGTATTTGAAGTTCAAATAGATGTGGATGCCCTAGACAAATGGTTAAATCTGTTAGAAGATTATTTCTTTGTTCATAATTTTTTCGACAGGGAAAAGATCACCTTCGCACTCCTTAAAGCTCTCCCCCATGTCAAACATTGGTGGAAAACTTACTAGGAGAAAAGTTCCACTGAGGAGTCTACAATATATGGGGCCAATCCCACTTGGGATTTTTTTGTGGTTGCGGTAAAGGAACAGTATTACTCTGTTGGCAACTATGAGAACCAGTATATGAGATGGACCACACTCCAGCAAGAGAGGGGCCAAGCAGTTCAGGAGTTCACCAATACCTTCCATACCTTGCGCACCAAGCTGGGTATCAAAGACTCTGAAATACATTTGGTTCTGAAATACCATGGGGATCTACACAATTACATCCAAACTGAAATGGATTTTTTGGACATCTCATCACTCGGTGTTGCTTATCAATATGTTGTTAAAATCGAGCAGAAATTTAAGAACCAAAACAAACTAGATTTTGGGTCTGCAAATATGAAACAACCAAAATATGATAAAGACGACCCTAACAAACAATCTCCCGAAAACCAATTCAAGCCACATAAAAAGAAGGGTCACGAGAAGACAAAGGACACCGGAAAATGGTGTGATTTCCACAAAATATCCTGGCACAACACCGAGGAATGTCGCTCAAAACAGTCATTGGTGGCCAAGATCAAAGACGAGTCAAACCCTCATTCAAAATCTTATTTTGAAAATATTGGTAAAAGACAAATCATCAATGCAGACCCCACTGTTATTGTCATGACCACAATAATTCAAATAGAAGAACAACAGATCCTGAAGAGGGGGAGTGCATTTTTCATTCACAGATGTGGGTGAAGGGAACCCCACTGCATTTTATTGTCGATAGTGGAAGCCAAAATAACCTCATCTCAACAGAGGTCATCAAATAGTTGGGATTGTCGAAAACACCACACCCATAGCCATACAACATCGTGTGGCTTCACTAGGGATGAGATATCTGTGTAAGCTAGCAGTTTCTATTGTCATACAACATCCAGCCCTTCAAGGATGAGGTATTATGTGATGTTTCCCCACTGGATGTTTGTGATGTTCTCTTGGGCCAACCATATATGTGGAAGCGCCATGTTGTTTATGAGTCTCAACCCCGCAATGTCATTGTTTCTCTCGGGGGTCATCTCTACAGAATACCATAGGTAGTTCTGACTACTATTCCACCTAAACAATGTTGCAAGGTAGTATCTCATACTACAAAATTCAACTTCTTCACAATTTGTTCAAAAGGTGAACAGGATAGTGCAACCACTACAGCCTTGGCCCAAACACCTTCTATCCAACAGAAGAAGGTCGACAAGATTGTAGTAAAGTGTAAATCTTCCTTCTCACATAGGCATCTAAAGTATCCAGACTGGTTAAAAAGTTCAAACCCTTCCAACCGCAAGGTCGTGACAACCTTTAACAAGCTAAGCAGCGCAACTTCTCCAACAAGGCAAGCAGCTCATCAAGATGCAGATTCGGCAAACACTTTTCCCTCTCCCCCGAGAACTCAATGCAATGGTTACCATTGCTTCCTAAAGAGGTAGGATTGATCCAGGTGGATATCGGTGGTCACCCACCTTTTCCAATTGGTTCAAAACAATTTTCTGGCAATTTTGGTAATATACTATTTTTAGCAGTTTTTAACTTCCGGGGCCATTTTGAGGGCCTAAATGAAGGTTTTTTGGGATCGAGCTTCTCAATGATGGGCAAAGACTCTAATTGATCCCCCTAAATTAATTTCCTCAACAATACCTTTCCAACAAACTATCATGCACCCCAAACGGAGATCATATGCCAAAGTTACGCCCCCGAGAAGTTGATACACCAAACTACCCAAAACGGGGTCCACAAAACTGTTGGATTTTCATCTTTCGGGGTTAGGGTTTTGGATTTTCTTTATGATAAAAATGTCTTTGGAGCCTCATTGTAAAATTATCTTCTTGCTAATGCGAGTAGCAGACACATCTCTTCTTAGAGATAAGTTGTCACCATTCTAGCAAGTCTTTCACTCTGTATTTTTATAGTCTTTGTACATTTTCGCTCATTAATAGAAAATTGTCTATTACTGTATCTCTATGTTTATGGTTTCGACTCTGATACATTTTTTTAATATTATTGGATATTTGATATATCTTTGTACATTGCTTTATTATATCTTCGCTCTCATTTCGTGCCGAAAATAATCTGGATCAAAGCCATTCCAGCTTTCTAGAAATGAACACAAGATTAGAGAGCCCTGACCTCATCATCAAAGTCGAATTTTACAAAACTTAGTTGATTAGTAACCGTATTAAATTCATTTAAATGATCTACAACAAACCCACCTTCTAACATTGATCCAGATTATTTTCGGCACGAAATGAGATCGGAGATATAATAAAGAAATGCACAGAGATATCACAGATATTCAATAATATAAAAGAAATATATTAGAGATGCAACCATAAACACAGATATACAGTAATACACAATTTCTATTAATGAAATAAATGTACAGAGACTGTAAAATACAGAGTGAAAGACTTGATAGAATGGTGGCAGCTTATCTCTGAGAAGAGATGTGATGGTTACTCGCATTCGCAAGAAGATAATTACAATGAAGCTCTGAAGGCCTTTTTACAATAAACAGGAATGCCAAAGGTCCTAGACATCCAAAAACTTAAACCTAGGAGATGAAGCGCCAAAAGTCATGTGGGCCCCGTTTGGGTAAGTTAGTACATCAACTTCCCGGGGTCGTAACTTTTGCATACGATCTTCGTTTTAGGCGTATGATAGCTCGTTGGAAAGATATCATCGAGGAGATTAATTTTGGGGGATAAATCATGCCTTCGGATATAAATGAGAACCTCTCTATTGAAAAACCTTCATTTGGGCCCCAAAAATGGCCCCGGAAGTTAAAAACTGCTAAAAATAGTAAATTGCCAAATTTGCCAGAAAATTGTTTTGAGCCATTCGAAAAAGGTGGGTGGCCACCAATATCCACCTAGATCAATACTCCCTCATTAGGAAGCAATGGTCTCCATTGCGTTGAGTTCCCGGGGGAGAGGAAAAAGTGTTTGTTGAATCTGCATCTTGGTGAGTTGCTTGCCTTTCTGGAGACGTCACGCTGCTCAGTTTGTGGAAGTCTGTCACGAACCTATTGAGGTTGAGGTTGTTCAACAAGTTAGGCTACATGAAAGGACAATGTGCAGAAGGAATATTTTCTCTTTGTTGCAACCTTGTCGACCTGCTTCTATTGGATAGAAGGTGCTTGGGGTGAATCTGTAGTGGTTGCAGTGTCCTTATGTTCCCATTTTGAACAGATTGTGAAGAAGATGAATTTTGCAATATGAAATACTACCTTGTGGCACTTTTTAGGTGGAACAGTGGTCAGAAATACCTCTAGTATTCTGCAGAGATGACCCCCTAGAGAAACAACGAAACTGCGGGGTCGAGACTCATAAACAGCATGGCGCTTCCACATATATGGTTGGCCCAAGAGAACATCACAGACATCTAGTGGGGCAACATCACATAATACATCATCTTTGAAGGGTTGGATGCCATATGACAATCGACATTACTGGCTGACACGAACATCTTGTCCTTGGCGAAGCCACCCAATGTTGTATGGTTGTGGGTGTGATGTTGTCGACAATCCCAATTGTTTGACGACCTCTGCTGAGATGAGGTTCTTCTGGCTTCCACTATCAACAATAAAATGCAGCGGGGTCCCCTTCACCCACATTTGTGAATGAAAAAATCACTCCCCCTCTTCAGGATCTATTGGTTCTTCTGGTTGAATTGTTGCGGTCGCGACAATAGCAGTGGGGTCTGTGTCAATGATCTGTCCTTTACCAATATTTTTAGAATCAGATTTTGAATCAGGGTTCGTCTCCTTGTCTTTGATCTCGGCCACCAATGATTGTTTTGAGCGACATTCATCAGTGTTGTGCCAGGGGCGTTTGTGGAAATCACACCATTTTCTGGTATCCTTCTTTGTCTTCCCGTGACCCTTCTTTTCATGTGGCTTGGACTAGTTTTCGAGAGACTATTTGTTAGGGACGTCTTTGTCATACTTTGGTTGTTGCGGATTTGCAGAACCAAAATTCCGTTTGTTCTAGTGCTTAAATTTCTGCTCGATTTTAATAGCATATCGATAAGCAGCACTGAATGATGAGATGTCCAGAAAATCCATTTCAGTTTGGATGTATCTGTGTAGAACCTCATGGTATTTCAGAACCAAATGTCATTCAGAGTCTTTGATACCCATCTTGGTGTGCAAGGTATAGAAGGTATTGGTGAACTCAGGAACTGCTTGGCCCCTCTCTTGCTGCAGTGTGGTCCATCTCATGTATTGGTCCTCATAGTTGCCAATAGGGTAATATTGTTCCTTTACCGCATCCACAAAAAAATCTCAAGTGGGATCAGCCCCATATATTTAAGACTCCTCTGTGGAACTTTGTTCCCAATAAGTTTCCCACCAATGTTTGACATGGGGGAGAGCTTTAAGGAGTGCGAAGGTGATCTTTTCTTTGTAGGAAAATTTGTGAACAGAGAAATAACCTTCTAGCATATTTAACCATTTGTCTAGGGCTTCTGCATCTATCTGTCCTTCAAATACAGGAATATCAAAATTAACTTGTACCTTGAAAGGAGAGATGCCTCCAAAGTGGTCGCTTGATGAAGATGCGTCTGTTTCTATCGACAGGCGTTGAAGGATGTGGGAAAAAATCTCCATCATTTCTTCCCTCTGTCGCTTGAGAGCTTGCTCAAGCAACAGACTGATAGGATCGTCTACTCCGTCGTTTTGCTTTTCTTCCACCATTGAGGGTTTCCTGTGTGTGTGAGAAAGATTGTCCTCAAGAGAGACAAGCTTGAGACCCAACTTGCTATACTCAGACCTCGTCGGGGACATGCACTGACAAAAAACGACCAAGAACAGCCTACTCCGATACCACTGATCCGAGTTATTTTCAGCACGAAATGAGATTGAAGATATAACAAGGAAATGCATAGAGATATCGCAAATATTCAATAATATAACAGAAATATATATGAGATGCAACCATAAACATAGATATACAGTAATACACGATTTCTATTAATGAAATAAATGTACAGAGACTGTAAAATACAGAGTGAAAGACTCGATAGAATGGTGGCAACTTATCTCTGAGAAGAGATGTGACGGCTACTCACATTCACAAGAAGATGATTACAATGAGACTCTGAAAGAATTTTTACAATGAATAGGAATGCCAAAAGTCCTAGACATCCAAAATCCTAAGCCTAGGAGATGAAGCACCAAAAGTTGTGTGGGCCTCATTTGGGTAAGTTGGTACATCAACTTCCCGGGGTCGTAACTTTTGCATACAATCTTTGTTTTAGGTGTATGATAGCTCATTGGAAAGGTATCATCGAGGAGATTCATTTTTCAGGGCTCAATTATTTCTTAGGCTATTGTTAAGAACCTCAATCTCGAAAAACCTTCATTTGGGCCCTCAAAATGGCCCCGGAAGTTAAAAACTGCTAAAAATAGTAAATTCCCAAATTTGTCAGAAAATTGTTTTGAGCCAATCGGAAAAGGTGTGTGGCCACCGATATCCACATGGATCAATCCTCCCTCCTTAGGAAGCAATGGTCTCCATTGCGTTGAGTTCCCGAGGGAGAGGAAAAAGCATTTGTTGAATCTGCATCTTGGTGAGCTGCTTGCCTTCCTGGAGACGTCACACTACTCAATTTGTGAAAGTCTGTCATGAACCTGTTGAGGCTGAGGCTGTTCAACAAGTCGGGCTACATGAGAGGATAGTGTGCAAAATGAATCTTTTCACTTTGTTGCAACCTTTTCGACCTGCTTCTATTGGATAGAAGGTTCTTAGGGTGAAGCTGTAGTGGTTATAGTGTCTTTATGTTCCCATTTTGAACAGATTGTGAAGAAGCTAAATTTTGCAGTATGAGATACTACCTTGTGGCACTTTTTAGGTGGAACAGTAGTCGGAACTACCTCTGGTATTCTGTAGAGATGTCCCCTTAGAGAAACAATGAAACTATGGAATCGAGACTCATAAACAGTGTGGCGCTTCCACATATATGGTTGGCCCAAGAGAACATCACAGACATCTAGTGGGGTAACATCACATAATACCTCATCCTTGAAGGGTTGGATGCCATATGACTATTGACATTGTTGGCTGACACGAAGATCTCGTCCTTGGTGAAGCCACCCGATGTTGTATGGTTGTGGGAGTTGTGTTGTCGACAATCCCAACTGTTTGACGACCTATGTTGAGATGAGGTTCTTCTGGCTTCCGCTATCAACAATAAAATGCAGCGGGGCACCCTTCACCCACATCTGTGAATGAAAAAGGTGCTCCCCCTCTTCAGGATCTGTTGGTTCTTCTGGTTGAATTGTTGTGGTCGCGACAATAGCAGTGGGGTCTGCATCAATGATCTGTCCTTTACCAGTATTTTCAGAATCAGATTCTGAATCAGGGTTTAGCTCCTTGTCTTTGATCTCAACCACCAATGACTGTTTTGAGCGACATTCATTGGTGTTGTGTCAGGGGCGTTTGTGGAAATTGCACCATTTTTCGGTGTCCTTCTTTATCTTTCTGTGACCCTTCGTTTCATGTGGCTTGGATGTGTTTTTAGGAGACTGTTTTTTACGGACGTCTTTTTCATACTTTGGTTGTTGCAGATTTGCATAACCAAAATCCTGTTTGTTCTGGTGCTTAAATTTCTGCTCGAATTTAACAACATATCAATAGGCAGCACCGAGTGATGAGATGTCCAGAAAATCCATTTCAGTTTGGATGTATCTATGTAGAGCCCCACGATATTTCAGAACCAAATGTCGTTCGGAGTCTTTGATACCCATCTTGGTGCACAAGGTATGGAAGGTGTTGGTGAACTCGGGAACTGCTTGGCCCCTCTCTTGCCGCAGTGTGGTCCATCTCATGTACTGGTCCTCATAGTTTCCAATAGGGTAATATTGTTCCTTTACAACATCCACAAAAAAATTCCAAGTGGGATCAACCCCATATATTTTAGACTGCTCTGTGGAACTCTGCTCCCAATAAGTTTCCCACCAATATTTGACATGGGGGAGAGCTTTAAGGAGTGTAAAGGTGATCTTTTCTTTGTTGGAAAATTTGTGAACAGAGAAATAACCTTCTAGCAGATTTAACCATTTGTCTAGGGCTTCTGCATCTATATGTCCTTCAAATATAGGAATATCAAAATTAACTTGTACCTTGAAAAGTGAGGTGCCTCCAAAGTGGTCGCTTGATGAAGATGCACCTATTTCTATCGGCAGGCGTTGAAGTATGTGGGAAACATTCTTCATCATTTCATCCCTCTGTAGCGTGAGAGCTTGCTCAAGCAACAGACTGATAGGATCGTCTACTCCGTCGTTTTTCTTTTCTTCTGTCATTGAGAGTTTATTGGGTGTGCGAGAGCGATTTTCCTCAAGAGAGACAAGCTCGAGACCCAACTTGCTATACTCAGACCTCATCGAGGACATGCACTGAAAAAAAAGGACCAGGAACAGCCTGCTCTGATACCACTGATCTGGATTATTTCGACACGAAATGAGATCAGAGATATAATAAAGAAATGCACAGAGATATCACAGATATTCAATAATATAACATAAATATATCACAGATGCAACCATAAACATAGATATATAGTAATACATGATTTCTATTAATGAAATAAATGTAGAGAGACTATAAAATACAAAGTGAAAGACTCAATAGAATGGTGGCAGCTTATCTATGAGAAAAAATGTAATGGCTACTCGCATTCGCAAGAAGATTATTACAATGAGGCTCTTAAGGCATTTTTACAATAAACAGGAATGACAAAATTCCTAGACATCTAAAAACCTAACCCTAGGAGATGAAGCATCAAAAGTCATGTGGGCCCCGTTTGTGTAAGTTAGTACATCAACTTCCCAGGGTCGTAACTTTTGCATACGATCTATGTTTTAGGCGTATGATAGCTTGTTGGAAAGGTATCGTCGAGGATATTCATTTAGGCATCTCAATTATGCCTTCAGATAAAAATAAGAACCTTGATCTCGAAAAACATTCACTTGGGCCCTCAAAATGGCCCCGGAAGTTAAAAACTGCTAAAAATAGTAAATTGTCAAATTTGCCAGAAAACTATTTTGAGCCAGTCAAAAAAGGTGGGTGGCCACCGATATCCACCTGGATCAATCCTCCATCCTAAGGAAGCAATTTTCTCCATTGTGTTGAGTTCCTGGGGGAGAGGAAAAAGCGTTTGTTGAATCTGCATATTGGTGAGTTGCTTGCCTTTATGGAGACGTCGCGCTGCTCAGTTTGTGGAAGTCTATCATGAACCTGTTGAGGCTGAGGATGTTCAACAAGTCAGGCTACATGAAAGGATAGTGTGCAGAAGGAATATTTTCACTTTGTTGCAACCTTGTCAACCTGCTTCTGTTGGATAGAAGGTGCTTGGGGCGAAGCTATAGTGGTTGCAGTGTCCTTCTGTTCCCATTTTGAACAGATTGTGAAGAAGATGAATTTTGCAGTATGAGATACTATCTTGTGGCACTTTTTAGGTGGAAAAGTAGTTGGAACTACCTCTGGTATTCTATAGAGATGACCCCCTAGAGAAACAATGACATTGAGGGGTTGAGACTCATAAACAGTGTGGCGCTTCTACATATATGGTTGGCCCAAGAGAACATCACAGACATCTAGTGGGGCAACATCACATAATACCTCATCCTTGAAGGGTTGGATGCCATATGACAATCAACATTGCTGGCTGACACGAAGATTTCATCCTTGGCGAAGCCACCCGACGTTATATGGCTGCGGGTGTGGTGTTGTCAACAGTCCCAACTCTTTGACGACCTCTGCTGAGATGAGGTTCTTCTGGCTTCCGCTATCAACAAAAAAATGCAGTGGGGCCCCCTTCACCCACATCTATGAATGAAAAAGGCGCTCCCCCTCTTCAGGATCTGTTGGTTCTTCTAGTTGAATTGTTGCGGTCGTGACAATAGCAGTGGGGTTTGTGTCAATGATCTGTCATTTACCAGTATTTTTAAAATCAGATTCTGAATCAGGGTTCAGCTCCTTGTCTTTGATCTCATCCACCAATGACTGTTTTGAGAGACATTCATCGGTGTTGTGCAAGGGGCATTTTTGGAAATCGCACCATTTTTCGGTGTCCTTCTTTCTCTTCCCGTGACCCTTCTTTTCATGTGTCTTGGACTGGTTTTCAGGAGACTATTTGTTAGAGATGTCTTTATCATACATTGGTTGTTGTGGATTTGCAGAACCAAAATCCCATTTGTTCTTGTGCTTAAATTTCTACACGATTTTAACAGCATATCGATAGGCAGCACCGAGTGATGAGATGTACAGA